>PVKP010005642.1:41129-88174 GCA_004027715.1 Plecturocebus donacophilus | reverse complement strand
TGTGAAGTTGATCCTGCCATTTTGATGCTAGCTGGCTGCTTTGCCTGTTAGTCGATGCAGATTTTTCATTGTGTTGCTGCTCTTTACCATTTGTTATGCTTTTGGAGTGGCTGGTACTGGTTGTTCCTTTCTATGTGTAGTGCCTCTTTCAGGAGCTCCTGCAAAGCAGGCCTGGTAGTGATGAAATCTCTGAGTACTTGCTGGTTCACAAAGGATTTTATTTTTCCTTCACTTATGAAGCTCAGCTTGGCTGGATATGAAATTCTGGGTTGAAAGTTCTTTTCTTTAAGGATGTTGTTATTACACTTAACAATGTTTTGAAAAGTTTTGTCATTTTAAAAAATAAGTTTATCTTTTAGTCTTCCTACTCAAGATATGAGTAAATTACACATCATAATATTAATATTATAATATTATTATAGTATTATAATATTCTGTGTTTTTCTCTGTACTTGCATTATCAGTGAGTTTTGTACTTTCAGATGATTTCTTTTTGCTTATTAATGTCCTTTTCCTTCAGATTGAAGAACTTCCTTCAATATTTCTGCATAGCTACTGTTGATATTCACTCAAGGACCATAAGCTATTCAGTCAGCTTGTGATGAATGCTGCCAGCCCTGAATCTCTCCTTTCAGGGCAGTGGGCTCTCTTCTGGTCCAGCACAGTTGCACAAATGCCATCCAGGATCCAAGGCCTGCAACTGGGGACCTCAGGAGTCCACTTCGTGCTCTGCTCCCCTGTGGCCAATCTGGTACTCAAGGTGCACAGCAAAGTCCCCTTTATTCTTTCCTCTCCTTTCCTCCCCTCCCATAGCTACCACAGCCGGGTATGTGCTGGGTCACACCTGAAGCTAGCATGGCTCTGAGTCTCACCCAAGGTCCATGGCAAGTACTTCCTGGCTATGACTACTGGTTATTCACAGCCCAAGTACTCTTTAGTCAGGAGGCAATGAATTTTCCCAGGACAGAGTCATTCTTTTTAAGGCAACAGGTTCCCTTCTGGCCCAGAGTCTGTTTAGAAATGTTTGGGAGCTGCAGCCTGGAATGGAGTCCTCAGCACTCTGCCTGGTGCCCTGTTCTACTGTGGCTGAACTGGTAACAACGTTGCAAGACAAAGTCCTCTTTACTCTCACCTCTCCTCTTCTCAAACAGAGGGAAGGAGTGTCTGCCAGAGATATGAGCTGTGCTTCCTAGGGTTGAAAGAGGGGTGATGCAAGCCTCCCTTGGCAACCCTGATTATACTTCAATAGGTTGTGTGCATCCTAAGTCTACTGGTTGCAAGCCCAGCATAGCACCAGGACTTGCCCAGAAATTGTGCCCCTCATGGCTTAGACTGCCTTTCAAATTGATTTAGGACACCTAACCACGTTAGCTCATGGTGGTGAGTCTTGCCAGAACTCAGGTTCTGACTGCCTGGATAGACATTTGCCTCTAGCTAGGGCTAGTTTAAATGCTCTCTCTCTGGGCAGCAGCTGAATTCTACCCTGGTTGCTTTATGCTGTGATAGGAAGCACTGAGTTCAAATGCAAATTCCTGCAATTGTTGTACTTTTTATATACTAAGTGCACAGATTCTCTCTCCACACCATGTGACTGTTGCTAGGAGATGTGGGAGGACTGGTGCAGGCCATTGAATACTGACTTTTATAACATCCTCAGAGCTTCTTTTATTAATATGATGTTAAAATCAGGTAATGTGATTGCTTACCTGATTTTTGGTTCTTAGGAAGGTGCTTTATTTTGTGGAAAGGTCAATTTGGTGTTCACACAGGTTCACATATTTTCATTACTAATCCATGTCAGATGGATAATTTGGAAATATTTTCTCCCATCCTGTGGATTATCTCTTCATTTTATTGCTTTAAGTGACCCCATTGGTCCATTTTTGCTTTGGTTGCCTGTTCTTGTGGGTTATTGTTAAAGAAATCTTTACCCAGTTCAATGTCCTGGAGAATTTCCACAAGGTTTTCTTGTAGTAGTTTTATAGCTTGAAGTATTAGATTTAGGTCTTTATTCCATTTTGATATGATTTTTGTGTGTAGCAGGAGATAGGCATTTAGTTTTATTCTTCTGAATATTGATGTCCAATTATTCCACCAAAATTTATTGAAAAGACTGTCCTTTGTACAAAGTATGTTCTTGGCACCTTTGTGGAAAATAAGCTCACTGTAGATGTATGGATGTGTTTCTGTGTCATATATTCCATTTCCTTTGTCTACTTGTCTGGTTTATACAGTACCATGCTGTTTGGATACTAGCACTGCAGTATAATTTGCAGAAAGTTAATGTGATTTATTACATTTTTTCATTTTTTACTTAGGATAGCTTTGGCAACTCTGGGTTACAGAAATATAAAAAATATATATATTTTTACAGAAATATAAAAAACTGCAGTTCCACAGAAATTTTAGAATTTTTTTATATTTCTGTAAAAACTGTCACTGGTATTTTGATAGGGATTTCATTGAATCTGTAGATTACTTTAGTACTATAGGCATTTTAACAATATGGATTCATCCAATTCATGAACATAAAATATATTTTCATTTTTTTGATGTCCTCTTAAATTTCTTACATCAATATTTTAGTTTTTGTTGTAGAGACCTTTCACTACTCTTTTGTTTACATTAATTCCTTGGTATGTAATTTTACTTGTGGCTATGGCAAATGAGATTCCTTTTTTCTTTTTTAGATTGTTCACTGTTGGCATATAAAAATGCTAGTGATTTTTTATGTTAATTTTGTTTTCTGCAACTTTACTAAATTTATTAGTTCTAATAATTTGTTAGTGGAGTCTAAAGTTTTCCAAATTAAGATCATATGATCCACAAACAAGATTAATTTGAGTTTCTTATTTGGCTTCCTTTTATTTATTTGTTGTATGTAATTGCTGTAGCCTTGATTTACGATTCTGTGTGGAATAAGAGTGATTAAAGTAGGTATTCTTGTCTTGTTCCAAATCTTAGAGGAAAGGCTTTTAGTTCTTCCCTATTCAGTATGATACTAGCTGTGGGTGTTTCATATGGCTTTTATTATGTTGAGGTATATTCTTTTCATACTCAATTTTTTGAGAGTTTTTATCATAATGGATATTAAACTTTTTCTGCATTAATTGAAATGGTTATATGGATTTTTTTCATTTATCCTGTTGATATGATATATCACATTGATTGATTCACATATGGTGAACCATCCTTGAATCCCTGGGATAAAGCACACTTTGGTCACAGTGAATAATGTTTTTTAATATACTGTGAATTTGCTTTGTTAATAGTTTGATAAGGATTTTTACATCAATAATCATCATAAATATTGGTCTGTTGTTTCCTTTTTTTTTTTTTTTTTTTTAAATGTTTCTTGATCTGGCTTTGGTATCAGGGTAATCCTGGCCACACAGAATGACTTTGGAAGTATTCCTTCCTCCTCTATTTTTTCAAAATAGTTATAGTAGAATTGATATTAGTTCTTCTTTAAAGTTTGATAGAATTCAGAAGGGAAGCTATTGAGTCCTGGGCTTTTTTTATTGGGAAATTTTTATTACAGCTTTGATCTTGTTACATGTTACTTTTCTCTTAATGTTTTGGATTTCTTCATGGTTCCATCTCACTAGGTTGTATGTATCCAGGAATTAGTTTCTTCTATTTTTGTAATATTTTAGTATATTGTTGCTAATAGTAGCCACTAATTATCCTATGAATTTCTGCAGTACCAGTTGTAATGCCTCTTTCATCTCTGATTTTATTTATTTGTGTCTTCTCTGTCTTTTTCCTAGTAAGTCTGGCTAAAGGTTTCTCAATTTTGTTTTTTCAAAAAACAATGTTTTATTTTGTAAGTCTTTCATTTTCTTTGTTTCAATTTTATTTATGTCTGTTTTGATGTATTATTTCTTATCTCCTATTAATTTTAAATTCAACGTGCCCTTGCTTTTCTAGTTTTTAAAAAGACATTGTTAGGTTATTTATTGGAATTTTTTCTTATTTTCTGACATTAATGCTTATAGGTATGAAATTCCTTCTCAGTACAGCTTTAGCTGTATCCAATAGGTTTTAGTATGTTGTGTTTTCATTATCATTTGTTTCAAGAAGTCTTTTAACTTCCTTCATTGAGCCACTGGTTATTAAGGAAAATATTGTTTAATATTTATGTGTATTTGTAGTTTACAAAATTTTGATTGTTATTAAATTTTAGTTTTATTTCATTGTGATTAGAGAAGATACTTGATATTATTTAAATTTTTTGAATGTTTTCAGACTTGATTTGAGACCTTACATATTGTCACATATTTTTGAGAATTATGTATGTGCTAAGTAGAAAAATGTGTATTTGCAGCTGTTGATGAAATGTTCTATAACATCTATAAGATCCGTTTAGTCTGTACTACAGATTAAGACCAATGTTTACTTGTTGATTTTCTTTCTGGACAATCTGTTCAATGCTGAAAGTAGGGTGGTGAAGTATCCAAGTGTAGTGTTTTGGGGCCTATTGCTCTCTTTAGCTCTAATAATATTTCCTTCATGTATCTGAGTGCTCCAATGTTTGCTGCATATATATTTACATCTATTATAGCCTTTCGCTGAATTGACCCTTTTATCATTACATGATGACCTTCTTTGTCTCTTATAGTTTTTGTCTTGAATTTTTTTATCTGATGTAAGCATAGCTACTCATGCTCTTTTTTTAAATTATCATTTGCATGAAATACCTTTTCCAACACTTTATTTCAGTCTATGTGTATCTTTATAACTAAAAGATGTTTATTGTAGGCAACAGATGGCTCAGTCCTTTTTTTCAAAACATTTATTCAGCCACTGCACCCTTTTATTGGAGAATTTTATTGATTTACAGTCTGCTATTATTGTTAAATACACAAAGTTGCTACTGCTATTTTGTTATTTGTTTATGTTGTTCATTGCATAAACAAACAAGCAAAAAGCAAATTAAAAAAACATTCTACACTTGAAATACCTCCCCAATCTATAACTCTTGAAAAATTGTTTTAGTTACTATTTGTGTTTGGTTCATTTTCTAGTCTTTCTATTTAAGAATAATTTGCACACCACAATTACAGTGTTATAATAATCTATTTTTTTCTGTGTATTAATATTACCAGTGAATTTTGTACCTTCAGGTGATTTTTTATTTCTCATTTACATTCTTTTCTTTCTGATTGAAGTATACCCCATAGCATTTCTTGTAGAACAGGTCTAGTTTAATTAAATCCCTCAGCTTTTGTTTTTTTTGGACAGTCTTTATTTCTCTTTATGTTTGATGAATATTGTCACTGAATATATTATTCTAGTGAAAAAGTTTGTTTTTTTTTTCCTTCAGTACATTAAGTGTATCATGCCACTCTCTTACGGCCTGTAATGCTTCCAGTGAAAAGTCTGTTGCCAGATATATTGGAGCTCCATTGTACCTTATTTATTTGTTTTATCTTGCCATTTTTAAAATATTTTCTTTATCCTTGACCTATGAGAGTTCGATTATTTAATCTTTTGAGGTAATATTCTTTAGGTAAAATCTGTTTGGTGCTGTATTACCTTCTTGTACTTGAATATTAATATCCATCTTTAAATTTGGGAAATTTTTTTATTTTTATTACCTTTAATAAACTTTCTACCACTGTCTCTTTCTTTATCTCCTCTTTAAGGTCAATAATTCTTAGATTTGTCCTTTTGATACTATTTTCTAGATCTTGTATGAATGCTTTATTGATTTTTATTCTTTTTTCTTTATCTGCTCTGACTGTATGTTTACAAATAGTCTATCTTCATGCCCACTAAATCTTTCATTTTTCTTCTGAATCAATTCTGCTGGTAAGAAACTCTGATGTACTTTTTAGTATGTCAATTGCATTTTTTAACTCCAGATTTTCTTCTTGATTTTTTTTCATTATTTTAATCTCTGTTAAAATTATCTAATAGAATTTAGAATTCCTTCTCTAGATTATCCTAATTTTTTTTAGTTGATTCAATACAACTATTTTGAATTTTCTGTCTGAAAGATAACATATCTCTGTTTCTCCAGGATTGACTCCTGGTGCCTTATGTAGTTTATTTGGTGAGTTCATGTTTTCCTGGATGATCTTGATGCTTGTGGATGTTCATCAGTGTCTTGGCATTGAAGAGAAGATATTTATTGCAGTCTTTGCAGTCTGGGTTTGTTTGCGCTGATCTTTCTTGGAAAGGCTTTCCAGGATTGAAGGGACTTGGTTATCATGACATACACTAAAATTACACTAGGAGGCACCCCAAGCCGAGTAATCCCATGTTTGTCATAGACTTGTAGAAGTACTACCTTGATGTCTTTAATGAGATCTGGGAGACTTTTCTGGATTACCAGGCAAAGACTTTATCTCTTCCCTTACTTTCTCTGGAGCAAATGGAGTCTCTCTCTCTCCTCTCTCTCTCTGTGCTGAGCTACCTGGAGCTCCCCTGTGGCTATTACCACTAGGAATATGCTGGATCAGAACTGAAGCCATCACAGCACTATCACCCAAGGGTCAACCTAACCACTATCTACATAGCTCCTATGTTCACTCAAGGCCCTAGGGCTCTCCAATCAGCAGATTGTAGATCCAGCCACGTTTGTCTCTTTCCCTTCAGAGCACCACATTCTTCCAGGCTCCAAGCAGGTCTAGAGATTCTATCTGAAAGCCAGGGACTAGAGTCAAAAACTTTAGAAATCTACATGGCATCTTGTCTACTGCAATTAAACTAACACTCAAACCACAATATGAAGTCCTTCCCACTCTTTCCTTCTCTTTCTACAGGAAAAGGAGCTTCTCCTGATGCCCACCACCACCACAGACCCAGAAGAAATATGTCAGGCTACCACAGTATTAGGGTTCACTAGAGGAACAGAACTAATGTGTGTGTGTGTGTGTGTGTGTAATATATGTACATTTATATATATTTATATATGAACTCCTATATATTTTATATATATAAACTTTATATATATATAAATATCTAAAAATATAGGAGTTTATCAAGTATTAACTCAGACGATCACAAGGCCCCACAATAGGCCATCTGCAGGCTGAGAAGCAAGGGAGACAGTCCGAGTTCCAAACTTGAAGAACTTGGAGTTTGATGTTCAAGGGCAGGAAGCATCTAGTGTGGGAAAAACATGCAGTCTGGGAGGCTAGGCCAGTCTTTATTTTTGCATTTTTCTGCCTGCTTATATTCTAGCTGGACTGGCAGCTGATTAAATGGTGCCCACCCAGGTTAGGGGTGGATCTGCCTTTCCCAGCCCACTGATTCAAATGTTAATCTCCTTTGGCAACACCCTCATGAACACACCCAGGATAAATGCTTTGTATTCTTCAATCCAATCAAGTTGACACTCAGTATTAGCCATCACAACCACCAATGTTTACTTCAGGCCTGAGGGCTCTTCTGTCAGTTTGCTGTGATTGTTGCCAGGTTTAGGACTCAATCCTCAGGGAAGTGGGTTCCTCTCTGGCCTAGGGCAGGTCTAGAAATACCATTAAGGAGCCAAGGACTAGAATCAGGTACCTCAAAAGTCTGCTGGATAGTCTACTTTTCTGTGGGTGAGCTGGTGTGCCTAAGGTGCAAAACAAAGTCTGCTTTGCTTTTCCCTCTGCTCTTCTCAAGCAGATGGAGTCTCTCACTATATTCAACAAGGCTTGGAATGGATTGGGTCTCATCACAAACCAGCACACCACAAAGTCTCACCCAAGATCCACAGCATATTACCTGGTTATCATTTCTTGTTATTCAGGGTCCATGGACTCTTCAGTCTACAGGTGATAAATCTTTCCAGGATTAGATTATTTACTTCTAAAGAGCAGGTTTCCTTCTGACCCAGGGTGTGTTTGGAAGTGTCATCCAGGACCTATGTCCTGAAATGGAGACCTATGTCTCTGGCTGGTGTCCTCTCATTCTGTGGCTGAGCTGATATCCAAGATATAAGATAATGTCCTCTTAATCTTCCCTCTCCTCTCCTCACCTTGAGCAAAAGAAAGGAGTTACTTTTGTTGCTGTGAGTTGCACTGTCTAGGATTAGCAAAGGAGTAATGCAAACACTCCCACAGCTGTGCCAGCTGGTGTCTCACTAGCTCATATGCTGCCCAAGTCCACTTACTCTCACCCCAGCATGGCACTGGGACCTGCCTAGAAGTTGCAGTCCTTGTGGCCTAGACTACCATTCAAGTTCATTTAGAACTCCAGAGCACTTTAGTGTGCAGTGATGAGGTTTGTCAAAACTTACATTTTAACCCCTGAGATACACTACTCTCCTCCGGTAGGGCTGGTCTAAGTGGTCTCTCTGTAGTCCAACATGGGTTGAATTCAGTCTGATTTGCTTTCTCTTGTGATAAGACAGCGCTGAGTTTTATACAAAGTCTCACAATCTCTGTGCTCTCTTTCCTCCAATCACGCAGATCCTCTCTCTGAGTCACACAGCTGCTGCTGGGGGCCTAAGTGAGAGAGGGGGCTGAGTGGGAAGCGATGTTGGCAGTTTAAGAATGTCTTTCCTACCCCTTCAGCACAGCTTTCAGTGATATAAATTTAAAACTTTATGTGATTGGTCACCTGCTTTTTGGTTCCTATGAAGGTGTTTTGTGTGTTTGTGTGTGTGAATAATTGTTAAATTTGGTGTTCCTATGGAGAGTGGACCATAGATGGAGGCTTTTATTGGCCATCTTGCTCTGTCCTCTCCCCTTCACATTTTCGGGATCTATATAACTGAAATCCTGCATATATATTTTTTGGTTTTGCAGTTTGCTTTGTTTTTACAGTTTAAAAACCAGTCCACTCCATTCTTGTCTTTGTAGTTTCTGATGAGAAGCCCATTGTAATTCTTATCATTGTTCCTCTTCAGGGAAGGTTTTGTTTTCCCAAGGCTTTCAAGACTTTCTCCTTGTTATTGGTTTTCTGTAGTTTAAATATTACAAAAGTATGTGTATTTTTATTGTATTTATTTTGCTTAATATTCTCTGACCTTACTAAGCTATACAGACCTTCTGTACTTTGGTGTCTGTCAGAATTTTAACAGGATTTTGTCCATTATTAATTTAAAGAATTATTCTGCTCTACTCTCTTTTTTCTCCCATTTAACATGTATTTAAATTTTACATGTGGCTCACACCTGTAATCCCAGCACTTTGAGAAGCCAAGGTAGTTGCATTGTTTGAGCTCAGAAGTTTGAGACCAGCTTGGGCAACATGGTCAAACCCATCTCTACAAAAAATGTAAAAAATAGCTGGGTGTGTGGTGCACACCTGTATTCCCAGCTACTTGGGAGGCTGAGGTAGAAGGGTCACTTGAGCCTGGGAGGTTGAGGCTCCAGTGAGCTGTGATCACATGCCATTGCCCTCCAGCCTAGGCAACAGAGCAAGATCCTGTCTCAAAAAAAAAAAAAAATTACGTGTTTTACCTTTTAAAATTGTTTCACATTGCATGGACGTTCTCTTTCATTCTGTTTTCATTTCTTCTTTTTCCATTTCAGTTTGAGAATTTTTTTCTTGACTTATCCTCAAGCTCACTGAAATCTGTCTTTGATCATGTCTACTCTACAGCTAAGTTCATCAACAACATTCTTTATTTCTGTTACAGTGCTTGTAATTTCTGGAATGTCCTCTGATTATTTTTAGTTTCTATTTATTTCCTGATATATCTATCTATTGAATGTTTTATATTATTTTCAACACAGCCTTTAATGATAAATTACAGTTTCTTTAATATTCTCTATCTGATAACTCAAATATCTGTGTGTTATCTAAGTCTACTTCTTATGCTTATTTTGTCTCTTCAGAGGGTAATTTTTTCTCACATTTTGGCATGAGTTCGAATTTGTTGAAAGTGAGATGTGTCTTATTAGGTACTAGAAACTGAGTTTAAGTTGGTGTTTAAGTGTGAAAATTGGTGATATTCTGGCTAGGAGCTGAAATGTGTTTAATTTTGCTATAGTTGTAGGTGCTAGAAACTTCAAATTCCTCTAGTATTCTTGTTTTTGTCTCTACTTAACATTAAGCTTTCCTCATCACTCTTCCTCAAAGTACATGCCTCTTGCAGCCCCTTTAGCTGCAATTCACTGTTATTGTGCCTGTGCCTTGATGTTTTGGTGGTCATGGGTAGAATATGGGATGACATTTTATAATTTATAATTAAATCTTAGTCTTAGATGGAGCTTCTGTGTCTGGGTTGTGACTTTCATTTTCACAAATGTTTCTTTTCTCCCTTTATGTGAAATAGGGTGGATGGAGGATGCATTGGAAGGAATGCTCTTCCCTCATTAGAATAAGAATACAGTAAAATATTCTTAACCTGGAGAGTAGGCCTCATTTATGGAGAATACTCTGGGTATATTTCAGAATGATTCATCTTTCCCTGCCAGAAACATGAAGGAATCACTGAGAATCTGGTAGAGTTTCGGGAGGTAAAGCTCACCAGCTTGTACAGACTCACAAAGAACATAACACCCTGTAGATTCTCACTCAAGATAGTCTATATTTTAACTTCAGTAAGTCATCAAAATTACCTCACCTGTCTTTCAAATATCTAAGCAGATGCTTTACTCTGCAACTTCTGTTCTTTAATGAGTCTAAGAAAAGTTGTTTATTTCCAGCTTGGTAACTTATTTCCTAATGAAAATACAGATGTAATGAGTTCAGCTAAGTTACCTATTGGAACTAAAACTAGAGATCTGGACATTTTTATTTTGATGAAACAAAACATTGTTTTTTTCTCATTTTATGTTCCATAGCTGTTTTGTTTCGTTTTAATTGTTGCTGTTGTCCTATCTTAGAAATATTTTGCTATCCTAAGGTCACAAAGATACCTTTCCACGTTTTCTTTGAGTAATTTTATAGTTTTAACACTTTTTATTTAGTTTTGCCATCTACATTAAATTAATTGTTAGCGGTATAAGTAAGCAAGCTTTAAGCTCATCTTTTTCAACATTTAGCTAGTTGATTCAGCATTATCGGTTGAAAAAACATTCCTTTAATCCTGAACTACCTTGATACTTTTGAAAGTCAATTGTCTGCATAAATGTGGGCTATTTCTAGTCTCTAGGTTCTGCTTCATTAATTATGTTTACAAACCTTAGGCCAATACTATATTGTTTTAATAATGAATCTTTAAAATATTATTTTTCTTTTGCCAGTTTCAAAATTTTCCTTAATTTTGGTATTTAGCAGTTTGTCCATATATACCTTTATCAACCTACATAAGTTTTGCTTAGCTTCTTGGATATCTAATAACATGTTTTCACCAAATTTGCCAGACTTTCTGTGATATTTTTTCATTTTTATATTTCTCATTCTCTGTCTGTACTCATTGTACTGCAATTGGATATATGTTAGTCTAGCTAATAGTTCTCACAACTCATTGATGTTCTGTTTTTTTTTTATTTTCAGTTTGATTTTATTTTTATTTCAAATTCTATTTTTCTTCAAGTTCATGTTCTCACTTTTGCCATCATCGGTCTGCTGTTAAGCACATGCATTCTTTTTTTAACTTCAGGTATTATTTTCACTTTTACATTTTTATTGGTTTCACAGAATAGTTTCTCCTCTTCTGAGATACTCTGTTTATTAAGGCCTTGTTTTTTGTGTGTGAAACCTTGGATACATTTATAGTATTTGCTTTGTATTATTTTTTGTTAAAAAATAAATGCAAGCTTAGCTAATTAAAATGATACCATTGATAGTATACTCTATCGATTGCTTAGGATCTCACAAGACTAAAATTAAGGTGTCAGTGCACTGGGCTTTTGTCCTTATGCCATGGAAAAGAAATTCTTTCTAAGTTCATTTCTGGTTTTAGCAGAATTACTTTATTTCTAGTTGTAGGACTGAAATACCCATTGTCTTTCTATCTATTGGGCTGTGGTATTTTTAACTTCCAGACATTCTTCTCAAATCATGGATATTCCTTTCTAGCCTTTTACATGTAGCCCCTCTATCTTGAAAACTTATAAAATCTATTTTGTGCTACAAATCACTCTGTTATCATCCAGGAAGACTATCCACTTCTAAAAGGCCAATTTGCTTAGATTAGACCCAATTGACTAAACTCTCTTTTGATTACATCAAAATCAACTGATTAGTATATTAATCAAGGTTATCCTAAAAATGGGAATTAATAGGATTGCATGCCTATAAAGAGGTATGTCATAAGGAATTGGGTCACTTGATTATGGAGGCTGGTGAGCTCAAATCTGCAATATGGGCCAGCAAGCTTCAGATCCAGTAGAAATGATGATGCATTTCCCATCTGAAGGCCAGACAGACTAGAAATCTAGGAAAACCTATGGTGCCTTCACAATCTGAAGGCCAATGGGGTGAGGACACAGGAAAGCCGATGGTACAGATAGTCTGAAGACAGCATACTGGAGAATTTCCTCTTGCTTGGGGAGGTCTGTTTTTTGTTTTATTCGGGCCTTCAATTGACTCAATTAGGCCCACTCACATTATGGTAGGCAATCTGCTTAGTCAAATTTAATTAATTTAAATGTTACTGTCATCCAGAAACACCTTCCAATTTGATACCTAAAATTAACCTCCACAACTATAGACCTTAATCATAGGTGCTAAATTTCTTTTGCAATGTTTTAACCATAGTCATTGATATGATATCCCTTCACATTATAATCCCTAGGGTTAGGACAGTAAATCTTGATGGACTATTTTAAGATATTGCTTACATATATTTTAAAGTTCTTGTCTTTTAATTCTAATGTTCATATCATCAAAATTTCAATTAATATTGACTGCTTTTTCCTTTGACTTTTGATTACATATTTGTTACTTTGTGTATTAGTTTATTCTCTCAGTTCTATAAAGAAATACTTGAGATTAGGTAATTTACAAAGAAAGGAAGTTTAATTGGCTCACAGTTCTGCAGTCTGTACAAGAAGTCTAACACCTTCTGCTTCTGGGGTGGCCTCAGAAAACTACAGTTATTGCAGAAAGAGAAGGAGAGACCAACAATCTTACATGGCCAGAGCAGGGGGAAGAGAGAGAGAAGAAGGAGGTGCTACACACTTTTAGAACAGCACATATCATGAGAACTCTCTCACTATCATGTGGATAGCACCAAGTGTAAACTTGCCCTCATGATCCAATCACCTCACACCAGGACCCACCTAGAAAATTTGAGATTACAATTCAACATGTGATTTGGGCAAGGACACAGATCTATATCATCTCACCTCATCCCATCTCATCTCATCTCATCTCATCTCATCATCTCATCATAGCATAGCATTCTGCTCTTTGCCTCTCCCAAATCTTATGTTCTTCTAACATTGCAAAATCCAGTCATGCCTTCCAAACAGTCCACCTAAGTTGTAACTTATTCCAGCATTAACACGAAGATCTAAAGTTCAAAGTCTCATCTGAGACAAGGCAAGTCTTTTCCACCTATAAGCCTGTAAAATAAGAAACACGTTAGTCACTTCCATGACACAATGGGGATATATGCATTGAGTACATATTCACACTGCAAAATGGAGGAATTGGTCAAAAGAAAGAGATTACAGGATCTATACAAGTCTGAAAACCAACAGGGCAGTTATTAAAAATCTTAAAGCTCCAAATTAATCTTTTTTGGCCTCCATGTCTCACATCTGTGGCACACTGAGGCAAGAAGTGGGCTACCAAAGTCTTGAAAGGTCCCACCTCTGTGGCTTTGCAAGGTTCAGTTCACATGGTTGCTTTCAAGAACTGACAGTGGAGACTCTTTGTGGGAGGCTCCAACCCCACATTTGCCCTCCACATTGCCCTAGTAGAGGTTCTCCATGAGGGCTTCCCCCCTGCAGCAGGCTTATGCCTGGACATCCAATCTTTTTCATACATTCTCTGAAATCTAGGCAAAGGCTCCCAAACTTCGACTCTTGAATTCTGTTCACTTGCAGGCTTAACACTAGGTGGAAGCTACCAAGGATTATTATGGTTTGTGCTCTCTGAAGCAGTGACCCATGCTATACCTGGGCCCCAAGAACAATAGCTAGAGCAGCCAGGATGTGAAGCGCAGTTCCCTGAGGCTGTGCAAGGCAGTGTGGCTCTAAGCCTGGTCAAGGAAACCATTCCATCCTTTTACAACTCCAAGTCTGTGATTGGAGAAGCTGCCACAAAGGTCTCTGAAATGCCTTTAAGGCCTTTTTCCTATTGTATTGGCTATCAGCATTTTCCTTCCTTTTAGTTATGTGAATTTCTTCAGTCACCTTGAATTTCTCCCCTGAAAATGGGCTTCTACATTCTACCATATGGCCAGGATGCAAATTTTCTAAACTTGTATGCTCTGTTTCTCTTTTAAATATAAGTTCCAGTTTCAGGTCATTTCCTTGCTCACACATATGAGTGTAGGTTGTTAGCATCAGCCATGACACATATTGAACACTTTGCTGCTTAGGAATTCCTTCCAGCAGATACCCTGTCATCACTCCCTAGTTCAAAAGTTCCACAGATCCTTAGGGCAGTGGTAGAATGACTCCAAGTTATTTGCTAAAGCATAGCAAAAGTACCTTAACTCCAGACTCCAATAGGTTTCTCATTTCAATATGTGACCTCCTCAGCCTAAACTTCATTGTCCACATAGCAATAAGCATTTTGGTCACAATTTAAGCAGTCTCTAGAATGTTCCAAATTTTCCTCCAAATTCTTCCAGCCTTTGCTCATTAACCAGTACCGAAGCTAGTTCTACATTTTCATCTATCTATAGCAATGCCCCAGTCCTTGATACCAACTTTTTGTATTAATTTATTCTTGCATTGCTATAAAGAAATACCTAAGGTGTGTAATTTATAAGAAAAGAGGTTTTATTGGCTCACGATTCTGCAGGCTGTACAAGAAGCATGGCAGCATTTGCTTCTGGGGTTGCAAGAGAGTTTTTACTCAGGGTGGAAGGCAAAGCAGAAGCAAGCATCTTACATGGTGAAAGCAGTAGGACGAAAGAAAGGGAGGAGATGCCAACACATTTTTAAATAACCAGATCTCCTGAGAACTCACTCACTATGATGAGAACAGTACCAAGGGGAAAACCCACCCCTATGATCCAATCACCTCTCACCAGGCCCTACCTGTAATCTCCAACACTGGGGATTACAGTTTCCCATGAGATTTGGGTGAAGACACAGATAGAAACCATATCACTTTGGTTACATTTTTATTATAAACTGGATAGTTCATAAGGTACATTGAAGAGACTGAATTCTGTTATCTTCTTCAGAAATGTTTATCTTTGTTCTAATATGAGATTAAATTATTGACTGTAATTGTAATGTTGAATAAAGTTTAATCTCATACTCTTTTATCCAGGGAAACTCTTTTAATCCTGTAATGTAGTAAAAATTTTAAGGTGTGGATATTTTAGGTCCTCAATAACAGACTTTAAATATTTGCCAACACCCTTCTAATAGTTTGGGAATAAAGCTTTGTATTAGCCCAATTTTAAGCCACTAATAAAAAATATATCTGAGACTGGGTAATTTGTAAAGGAAATAGGTTTAATTGACTCACAGCTCAGGTTTAATTGACTCAATCATGGTGGAAGGGGAAGCAAACACATCCTTCCTCATAGAGAGGCAGGAAGGAGATGTGCCAAGCAAAAGGGGGAAAAGCCCCTTATAAAACTCACTTACTATGATAACAATAGCAGCATGGGGGAAACTGCCCTCACGATTCAATTACTTCCCACCAGGTCCCTCACACAGTAGGTGGGAATTATGGGAACTATAATTAAAGATGAAATTTGGGTGGGGACACAGCCAAACCATATTATTCATATAATTATAACCATATTGGCCCCTCCCAAATTTCATGTTCTGACATTTGATAACACATTCATGCCTTCCCAACAGTATCTCAAAGTCTTAAATCATTCTAGCGTTAACCCAAAAGGCCAAGTCCAAGGTTTCACCTGAACAAGGCAAGTCCCTTCCCCCATGAGCCTGTAAAAGCAATTAGTTACTTCTTAGATACCATGGGGGTACAGAAATTGGGTAAATACACCTGTTCCAAAGAGGAATGATTGGCCAAAACAAAGGGGCTACAGGCCCCAGGTTAAGTTTGAAATCCAATAGGCCACTCATTAAGCCTTAAAGTTCAAAAATGATCTCCTTTGACTCCATGTCTCACATCCAGGGCATGCTGTTGCAATAGGTGTGCTCCCCCTTTGGACAGATCTTGTGGCTTTTCATGATAGAGCCCTGGCTGCTTTCACAGCTGGCATTGAGTGCCGGTGCTTTTCCAGGTGCATGGTGCAAGCTGTTGGTTGATCTACCATGCTGGAGTCTGAAGGACAGTGGCCCTTATTCTCACAGCTCCACTAGCGATTGTCCCAGTGGTGACTCTGTGAGGGGTTCTGACTCTACATTTTCCTTCCTCACTCACTGCCCTAGTAGAGTTTCTCCATGAGGACTCTACCCCTGCAGCAGATTTCTGCCTGGACTTTCAAGCATTTTTGTACATCCTCTGAAATCTAGGCAGAGGTTGCCAAACCTCAATTCTTGACTTCTGTGAACCCACAGGCCCAACACCACATAAATGCTGCCAAAGTGTGGGGCTTTCACCCTCAGAAGCAACAACTTGAGATGTCTGTTGGCCCTTTTAGCCATGACTGGAGCTCAAGCAGCTGGGATGCAGGACACTATGTCCTGAGGCTGCACAGAGCAACGGGGTCCTGGGCCAGGCCATAAAAACATTTTTCCCTGCTAGACCTCCAGCCCTATGATGGGAGGGGCTGCCATGAAGATCTCTGACATGCCCTGGAGACATTTCCCCATTGTCTTGGTGATTGATATTCAGCTTCTCTTGTGCAAATTTTTGCAGCAGGCTTGAATCTTTCCCTAGAAAATGTTTTGTTTTGTTTTCTTTTCTTTTCTATCACATCATCAGGCTGCAAAAGTTTCCAAGAGTTTTAAGCATTACTGTTGAATGCTTTGCCGCCTAGAAATTTCTTCCACCAGATACCCTAAATTACATCTCTCAAGTTCAAAATTCCACAGATCTCTAGAGCAGGGGCAATATGCTGCCAGTCTTTTTGCTAAAGCATAGCAGGAGTCGCCTTTATTTCAGTTCCCAACAAGTTCATGTACATCTGAGACCACCTGAGCCTAGAATTCATTGTCCATATTATTATCAGCATTTTAGTCAAAGCCATTCAACAAGTCTCTAGGAAATTCCAAACTTTCCCATGTTAGATGGTTACCACCAACTAGATATCTCCTGTGACAAATGGGGATTATAGGAACTACAATTCAAGATGAGATTTGAGTGGGTGTCCAGCAAACACATGTCGACCTTCATACACTTTCTCTCTCACAACTCAGCTCTTTTAGCCTTCCAATGATTACTTTCTGATGGGTTATTTTGTCTCGTTTTTAAAAATTTTTATTTTTATAGATGTTGGGGGTACAAGTGTCATTTTGTTACATAAATGTATTTTGTAGTTGTGAAGTCTGGGCTTTTAGTGTAACCATCACCTGAACAGTGTTTCACTACAGGTCTGCGTTCACTGAAGGATTTAAAGTGACTTCTATGCAAGTTTTAGAATTATCTCCTATGGGTGGCTTCCTTCTTTTCAGTATTTTCTTCATCAATTTCCAGTGACTCTTGCAGCCCAGAACTCTGTCATTTAATACCCTAAATTAATAGTGTTGCATCTTTCTGTTTGACTTCTAATCAATTTAGGCCTCATTGACATGGCATTTCAATCAGGTTAAAACATTGCCAGAATGTATTTCACTTAATGGTTGCATTTGCTCAAAATTTTATGTTTTGCTTTTCCTTCCAGTGCTTTTATTCAAGTGGCTTTCTAATTTTTTTCTTCAAATAGTTGAGAAAAATATATTGCTTTTACATTTTGTCCAGAAGTTATTATTTCTCTCTATGAGAAGATTTCTCTGATACCGGCTGATACCAGCTGATACTGAGCTTTGTTGCCACTATTAAACCACATCTTCCTACTGACATTTTATTTAAAATGCTAACAAATATTTTGATGATATAAATAACAATCATAATTTGATTGTCAGTCTCCAAATTTGAAGATTTATTTTAAATTCATTTAATTATGTATACAAATTATACTCACAAATATTTATGTTTATATATATGCATGCTTATATACACAAATATCTGCACCCCTCCACAAACACACACACACACACATTTTTAGTAAAAATGAAATTTCTTCCAACTACATTTCAATGAGGCATTATATACCCTTTAATTTGTACTATTCCAAATAAGTACAAGTGATATTTGCTGAAGCATGCATACTAATCTATCCAAACTATTATTCCTTTAAGATCAAATTCAATTTCTATCTTCCAAATAAAGAATTCTTCAACGACTGCTAACACTCACTGATATTTAAAACATGATTTAGCACTACTTTTCGTACTGACTTGGCTTTCTCACTTTTTGAGTCATATATATTACTCATGCCATCTCAACTTGAAAGCAAACTTCTTCAAGATAAGTACAAAGTTTAAGGTTATTTTTTAAATAGTTCATAGTGGAAATGAAAAAGCTTAAGTTCTATACTCAAATAGAAATAAGTTGCAGTTCTGACATAATGCTTGGCTGTGTGACTTTGACACATTTTCTAAATTTTCTGGCCTCAGTTTCTCCTTCTAGAAAATACATTGAGCATGTTTTATGGCTCATACGTTGTTCTATCAATGTCATTATTTTTTCTCTGGGATAATATTTTAATATTGCAAACATATTTTGTTTTCAAAATTTTTTGCTAATTTAGCAATAATTCTATTATATTTTTCCCAGTGTACCCTGCATACTAAATGTGAATTTAATCCGTGTATTTCTGTTTACTGCAACACATTCAATAACAAAAATTTAACACTTTTGAAATACTAATCCTATATGATACAATTTGTGCATACTTTATCCAATATGCTTAGAACCAAAAATGTTTTAAATTTTTAATTTTTTTGAAGAATTTTTCAAAATTCTTCAAAATATTTGAAATATGTGGAATATTTACACATACATAATGAGATACATAATTTGAATATGTGGAATATTTGCACATACATAATGAGATATTTTGAGGATGTGACCCAAGTCTAAACACAAAACTATTTGTGTTTCATAGACAACTTATACACGTAGGCTGAAGTTATTTTTAATTTTCCCTTGGGGACGCTGAATAAACTGTGTGTTGCACATTTGTGTTTTGATTGTAACCTGTCACATGAGATCAGGTGTGGAATTTTCCACTTGTGATGCTATATCAGTGCTCAAAACTTTCAGATTTTGAAGTATTTTGGATTTCAGATTTTCAAATTAAAGATGTTTAACCTGCACATCATTGATACCCATAATGAAGGTTGAACAGATAATTTAAGACATGCAAAAGGTATCAAACTGAGCACACCAGTGTGGCTAAAAAATTCAATGTGAAATGAATAGGCTGGTGAGAAATCGAATTTCTAAAACTTCAAGTTTAATTTGAAATGATAACAGGCTTTATCAGGTTTGTGCTTTGCCTCAGCTATCTGGATGAAATGCCTGTCTTCTACTAATCAGAAGAGTTAGCATTGGAAAATTTAGAAACTTTTCCTTGGGGAAAAATTAAAACTAAGCCTTTTTTTTCCCAAAAAATAATTATTATAGAAACTTTAAAAATTGTGAATACTTTAAGCAATCACAATAATTATGATCAAAGATAAATAGGATGGTGCTTTATTTAGCTTACCATAATAAATACACTTATACACTATATATTCTCACTCTAGACACTGACTTTCTCAGCATCTGAAAACTGTGAAATAATTTGTACAAGCACCATATTAAATTCAGCCTATGATTGTTGAAAATATTCCTTTGATTTAGTTAAGTTGTCATCATATCCTCCTGTATTTTACCACATTTTTCTCTTCACAGAAGCCATCTTCTAATCTTTTTTAGGTGAAAACAAAACAGGAAAAATTTGGAGGTCATATCTTGAGGATTATGGAAAGAAAAAGAACAGATTTTTTTATGATATTTGTGATGATTGTAATAGGATAATGAAATTACATTTTTTGAGTTAGTGCATATTTAAATCTATGAATTCTAAACAAACACAGAGGTTTAAAAAAATTCAGAATATAAGTAAATAAAAAATTCAAGGAAAAACAGTAGGTTTTGATCAATGCACTTTGTTTTTTGAGACCAAGTCTGCTCTGTTGCCCAGGTTGGAATGTAGTGGTGCCATCTCGGCTCACTGCGTCCTCTGCCTCCCAGGTTCCAGCGATTCTCCAGCCTCAGCCTCCTGAGTAGCTGGGACTGCAAAGGCATGACGCAACGCCCAGCTAATTTTTGTATTTTTTAGTAGAGATGGGGTTTCACCATACTGACCAGGCTGGTCTCAAATTCCTGACCTCATGATCAGCTGGCTTCAGCCTCCCAAAATGTGGGATGACAGGCATGAGCCACCACACCTAATCAATGCATTTTTAATTGCTAAAATATATGTTAGGAATAATTGATAGAATTAGAACAAGTTTTAATTTGAAGTTGTTAAACGTAGAAACTTTTTTCTTGTATTTTCTTTTTAATCCCAAGGGGAAAAAAATGTATCTTGTAACTGAATATGAAAAAATTGGCTGGATTTATTTGTCTTCTTAGATTTTGTTTTATTTTTTTACTTCCTCTAAACTCATAGTCCCTCTGTTTTTCTAAGGAGAAAAAGAAGGATGATGATAAGTATTATTTTCCTCTGTTAAGTTATTGAGGCATGCCCCATGATACTGTAGGTGGGAAATCATGTATTAAAATGTCATTTTCCCTTTTGCAATTGTTCTATGAACTATATATAGCTAAATTTACACTTGAAAAAATAAAAATTAAATGTTACTGTTATTAAGAATAGAAGAAAATAAGAGATATTATAATTATTTAAATCTCATTGCACATCTGCTAACTCCTTAATCCTTAGTTCTGTAATACAGGTAATTGACATGTTTTGTGTGTGGTGAAAATGGAGTTACATTCTTCCTTTTTATACCAATTAACTACTTTGTTCCTGTATATAAATTAAGTCATTTAATTCTCAAAATCTAGCTATGAATTAGGGACTATTTTTTTCCCATCTTACAGAGGAGAAAAATGAGTTGCAGAGAGACTTCCACAACTAATTGATAGCAAAGCCAATATTTGGAGTCTGGAATTTTGACTACAGGATCCAGTCTTTTATCCATTGCCTTATTCTTCCTAACATTTAATGGACCTTTCATAAAAGAATCAACTCAAAAAATGAGCAGGTTGCTAAGCATGAACAGGTAAAAAGCTGAATGCTGAAACGGCCACCATGTGTGATATTGAAGAATATCTTATTTTTCTGCTGCATTAGACTCTGAGACACTTATTTGCTGCTGAAGTGATCAAAGAAAAATCAAGAGCGTTATTTTATTCTTTCTCAAGCTATATGTGTGCCTAAAACTGCTAATCACTACTGTAGATAGATACATGGATAATTTTCTTGGACTTGGAATAGCCCAAGTTAAGATGAAAAGACAAACATACACAGTTTACACATGAATAAGAAAAAAAAGAAAAATACATTATCAGTACACTCAGCTAAAAGATTTGGGAGATGTTTTTGGGTAGAGTGAGTTGACAGGGTAATGAGAGCATATAAGAGAAGCTACTGAGGACAGTTCACAAAAAGAAGATAAAAAGTAATTTAATAAATATTTCTGTGAATTATGAGTTTATTTTAATTTTGATTCATACAGTTGTCTATTAGTATCTGTGGGGATTTTTTCCAGCACTCCCATGAATACCAAAATTTGATGATACTTGAGTCTCTTAAATAAAATAACATGGTTTTTGAATTTAATGTACACACCTCTATATTTTAATCTCTAGATTACTTATTATTCTTCTGACGTACCTACATCATTTCATTCATGTGAATTCAATGTAGTACTCTACAGGCAGTAAATTGAAGTCTTTCTTTTTGAAACTTTGTTGATATTTTTATGAATGTTTTTAATCCAGGGTTGGTTATCCATAGTACAGAACTCACAGATATGGAGTGCTGACTGTATATGTAAAAGACTAGAGTTCATAAGTTGTTTTAGTTCTTATAAATGTGCTCTGACTTTGAATTATATGGGAACACACACACACACACACAAATGCTCACGCATGCACTCACAGGTTGAGAACTAGATATGATTATCTTTACTCTCAAAAACTTAAGTTTCTGCCTTAAAAACACTATAGAATACATTTTAGTGTCTTCTAAATACAAACTCTATTCTGCATGACATTACTGAGTGTATTAGTCCATTTTGCATTGCTCTAAAGAAAGTCTGAAACTGGATAGTTTATGCAGAAAAGAAGTTTACTTTGGCTCACAGTCTGCAGACTGTACAAGTGTGATGCTGGCATCTGCTTCAGGTGAGTTCTCAGGGAGCTCACCATCAGCGAGGAAGGTGAAGGGGGAGCAGGCAGGTCACATGGTGAGAAGGGGAGCAAGGAAGAGAGGAGGACATTCCAGGCTTTTTTAAACAACCAGTTCTCTGGTGAACAAATGGAGTGATAATTCACTTGTTATCATGGGAAAGGTACCAAGCCATTTATGAGGGACTCCCCCTAGATAACCCAAACACCTTCTACCAGACCCCACCTTCAACACTGGGGATCACATTTTAACATGAGATTTGGAGAGGAAAAGCATCCAAACTATATCACTGAGCAGGGTGGATGTAATGTGTTGTTAAATGTACTGAAGGTAGAGTTCTCTTACTTCGTGAGAGCAATCCTCATCCGAAATCCCATTTGACGTCTACTTCAGACCAGCTCAGTCTAAGCAGCCTTCCTCCAGAGAGATTTACATGGGCCTCTACCTCCGCTTTTTTTTTTCTTTTTTTTGAGACAAAGTCTCGCTCTGTCACCCTGGCTGGAATGCAATGGTGTCATCTTGGCTCACTGCAACCTCCGCTGCCTGGGTTCAAGTCGTTCTTCTACCTCAGCCTCCAGAGTAGCTGCGACTAGAGGTGCATGGCACCACGCCAGGCTAAGTTTTGTATTTTTAGTAGAGACAGCGTTTCACCATATCGGTCAGGCTGGTTTTGACCTCCTGACCTTGTGATCTGCCTGCCTCGGCCTCCCAAAGTGCTGGGATTACAGGTGTGAGCCACTGTGCCCGGCCCACTTTTTTTTTCTTTTTTTTAATGCAGAACAATTTATCTAAAGCTCATGTTTTTTAATACTAGGTCCCAGTTGAACCACTATATGGAAAGCTTCTGTAAGTTCTCTTATAATAATATTCATCCAACCAAATTAACTTGTTCCATAAAAGCAAATAAACTACAAACTACTAAAAAAATTACATGTGGTCATATTAATATGTAATCATAAATTTAATAAATAAATAAATATACACACAAATTAGTTTTCACATAAATACATAAGTATATAGTATCTATTAATCAAAATAATTTCATTTTACTTATTTCAAGGCTTTTCCACATAACTCAAAGTTTTATGGTTACCTTTTGATTAAATAATTGATTTTATTGAAAAGGAATACTTAACATTTCAAATAGATCTACATGTCCTTCAGAATATGAAACAGATCTAAAATTATTTTTAAAACTAATAATAATTCATTTTCTATAGATTAAAGCTACATTTGATTCACTGGTAGCTAATATTCAGTTATTTTAAAAATCAGAATTAAAAAAAAATCTATGTGTGAGTCTTTTCAAAGATAATATGCTGGTTTTTGTTTTCAAGGCTTTTTGAAATAAAAATAATTTTTGTTTGTTTGTTTGTTTGAGACAGTCTTGCTCTCTCACCCAAGCTGGAATGCAGTGGGATGATCCTGGCTCACTATAACCTCCACCTCTCAGTTCAGGGGAATGTCGCGCTTCCGCCTCCTGAGTAGCTGGGGCCACAGGCGTGCACTAACATGCCTGGCTAAGTTTTGTATTTTTAATAGAGCTAGAGTTTCAGCATGTCAGCCAGGCTGGCCTCGAACTTCAGGCCTCAAGTGATTTGCCCACCTTAGCCTCCCAAAATGCTGGAATTACAGGCATGAGCCACCAAACCTGGCCAAAAATGATGATAGTTTTAAGTAAGCCAAAATAATCGAAAAGTTTTACCACATTCCATTGAGCCCATCGATTTTCAGAAAAAATGGGCCAGATTAGCAAGCACATGATGAAAAAGCAACACTATTTTGTATTGTTTAGGAAGATTACCTGGTTCATTCCAAGAAAACCTTAAAACTTTTCAAATCCGTTTTTTGTTTATTGGAATATTTAACTGTGGATGGTATCTACTGAAAGTAATACTGAAAGAAACAGGATTATTTTTCCTTCCATTTTACAGCTGAGAAAATGGAGATGGAGAGTTTAAGTCACTCATGCAATGTCACTCAGCCGCTGCATAGCAACACAATAATGCTAATACGAGAACTACTGCACACATGCTCTAATGTAAAATATGACAAAATATCTTATCTGTTTTCTCATCAACAAGATAAATTCTAATAACCACCATTATATCACCTGCATTTTCATCAAGATGAGGGGAGGAAAGTGAATAACATACAGGACTCTGACATTTTAGCTCAGCAAATATACTGAAATTCATATATTTTCTCTGAAATAAATATATCTCAGTTTAAGCACTATCAATTAAGCACCAAAGACACCTATGAATATTTCATTTGGAATATACCTTTCTAAATGAAGCTATGCCTGTTTCTCTGACTAGACCGTGTCTAAATTAAATCAAAATTTGCTTAACTCAAGGCTAAAAAAAATCAATCGATTTTTTTTCCAAAAGCCATCAAAAATACTATTTAGCACTTTGAAAACAAGTTGACTTCATTTAAAAAAGAAATTTAAGTAGTTTTGTTGATATACTCACAGAAAACAAAGCTGGTATTTTTAAAGCGGCAAAACACAGCTCTATATCACATAACATTTTATACACACTGTGTTATTTTACATATTCTCTTTCATTCTCCTAAAAATGTCATTGATAGAGTGAGTGATTATCTGGCAGTTTTACATTTATAATTGACCAGTAATGAAAATGTAAATGTGAGGAAAACATAAAAGATATTGTCAGATGGTGTATAATTTATAGCTGAATTTTGTCATGTAATGTTCTATAATTGAAACAATATTTGGAAGAAATGATCTTAGAAGAAATTCTTCCTGAAGGCATGCATATGGAGCATTATTCAAACTGCCTGTGTGGGAATTTTATTGGAAACAAATTATTTTAAGATTTTTATTAATACTAACCCTTCAGAACTACAAAAGTACTTTTATACTGATAATAACATTGAGAAGACAAGATGTCTGGTAATAACTTTATGCTTGAATATAGTTCTGCTGTAGGAATATGATACTGGGATGGGCGGGGTGATTCACGTCTGTAATCCCAGCACCTTGGGAGGCCGAGGCAGGCAGAACACTTGAGGTCAGAGTTCAAGACCACCCTGGCCAATATGGCAAAACCGTGTCTCTACTTAAAATACAAAAATTAGCCAGGTGGGGTGGCTCATGCCTGTAATCTCAGCTACTTGGGAGGCGAAAGCAGGAGAATCAAAACCCCAGAGGCAGAGCCTACAGTGAGGCAAAATCACGCCACTGCCCTCCACCTGGGCGACACAGCAAGACTGTCTCAAAAAAAAATAGGGCATGAATAGGAGTTTTGTGTAAGTCTCTTTAATTCTTGACTCCATGTGGATTTTTTTATTATTATTATACTTTAAGTTCTGGGGTACGTATGCAGAACACGTAGGTTTGTTACGTAGGTATACACGTGCAATGGTGGTTTGCTGCTCCATCACCCCATCAACTACATTAGGCATTTCTCCTAATGCTATCCCTCCCCAATCCTCCCACCCCCTGCAATTCCTCTCTTAGCCTCCCCCACCCCTCAACAGGCCCCAGTGTGTGATGTTCCTCTTCCTGTGTCCATGTGTTCTCATTGTTCAACACCCACTTATGAGTGAGAACATGAGGTTTTTGGTTTTCTGTTCCTGTGTTAGTTTGCTGAGAATGATGGTTTCCAGCTTCATCCATGTCCCTGCAAAGGACATGAACTCATCTTTTTTTATGGGTGCATAGTATTCCATGGTGTATATATGCCACATTTTCTTTATCCAGTCTATCATTGATGGGCATTTGGGTTGGTTCCAAGTCTTTGCTATTGTAAAGCAAATAAATATACATGTGCATGTGTCATTATAATTTTTTTAAAGTAGAAACATAGGCAAAACAAACAAAAACAAACATCCCGAGCCTTTAAATCTTGGGCTAATAATCTCCCAAAGGCCTTCAGTATACCTCCAAATGTCACTCAGTACCACATGTTAGAAACTTCCAGAACTTAAGATTTGGGTGAGAGAGAGGAAAACTTGTAAATGGTTTCTTAGGAAAGCCATGAAAAGAAAGGAACTGAAATCAAAAGCGCTCCACTGCCTGTCAGTTTACAGATGAAACATAAAGGCTACTGGCCTCCTAAAGTCCTCATTTGCTTTTGTTGTTACATGTTTGTTCTTAATATATATATATATATATTAAGAACATATATATTAAGAATATATATATATATTAATATATATATATTAAGAACACATATATTAAGAATATATATATATATATATTACTTTATACTAAAACTCTGCATTATTTTAGCTCCTTAATGGACTTATTATTCTGTCCTCTACTGTGCTTTTTGCAGATATGGAGATAAAAATTTCTTTTGGGAATTGAAACATATACTGGACAAAAAATAATATTTTAGAACTCTAGTTTAGGGAAAAATTATTGTGATGAAAGCTTCCTTCTAGGCTACATTGACCCATGTGCCTTAACCTTTGTCAAATAAGTTACAGCCAGCAAAGTTACAATAATTCTACATTGTACATAAAAACTGGTTTCTCAATTGGTGAGGTCACAGTAAATCAAAACAAAATAGTTAAGGTCACTGGTTTATTTCCACTGTACTCTTAATTCCATCCATCAGCCATAGATTTGTACCTTACCCTTGGAAAGTAGTTCTGAAAATGGGAATATTTGTTTTCTTACATTTGGGGAATGGGGTAAGAGAGTGTAAATGGAAATGTAAAAATGGATCACTAGTCTTTCACTAAAAAAAAAGAAAACGAAAAAGAGAAATAAAGAGCTGCAATATCTATAGAGGATATCAATGATTATCACCCATAGGACTCTATACAAAGATGTTTTCAAAAAGCTAATCTTTTACTTGAAACACACAATACAATTGCAGTTAGAAAGTGCCTTACACCCCAAAAGATAGGGGATTCAGTGTGCTTCTCATTCTGGGACAGCATGAACAAGAATAAATGAATGTTTGTGCATGCAGTTGTTTGACAGGGATCCCAATTGTGCTAAAGTTGGCATTTTGTATGGATCAAGAATTAAAATTTTTCTTAGTTTACTCAACTCTCAAACAATTATTTTGGAGAAGTTTATTTTCAAGGTTCCAATGAGACCTAAGGTATGACTTTTTTTTTTTTCAGTTTGTATTTATTTATTTATATTTTATCTTACTTTATTTTTTTTTATTTTGCAGGATGTATCATATATTTTATTTTTTATTATTTTTTTACAATGCTTTAAGTTCTGGGGTACATGTGCATAACATGAACAACAACCACATGATTATCTCAATAGATGCAAAGAAGACCTTCAACAAAATTCAACAGCCCTTTATGCTAAAAACCCTCAGTAAAGTAGGTATCCATGGAACATAACTCAAAATAATAAAAGCTATTTACAACAAACCCACAGCCAAAATCATACTGAATGGGCAAGAACTGGAAGCATTCCCTTTGAAAACTGGCACAAGACAAGGATGCCCTCTCTCACCACTCCTAGTCAACATAGTATTGGAAGTTATGGCCAGGTCAATCAGGCAAGAAAAAGAAATAAAGGATATTCAATTAGGAAAAGAGGAACTCAAATTGTCTCTATTTGCAAACAACATGATTGCGTATTTAGAAGATCCCATCTTCTCAGCCCAAAATCTCCTTAAGCTGATAAGCAACTTCAGCAAAGTCTCAAGATACAAAATCAATGTGCAAAAATCACAAGCATTCCTATACAGCAATAGCAGACAAATAGCCAAATCATGAGTGAACTCCCATTCACAATGGCTACAAAGAGAGTAAAATGCCTGGGAATACAACTAACAAGGGATGCGAAGGACCTCTTCAAGGAGAACTGCAAACCACTGCTCAAGGAAGTAACAAAGGACACAAACAAATGGGAAAATATTCCATGCTCATGGTTAGGAAGAATAAATAAATGGCCATACTGCCCAAAGTAATTTAGAGATTCAATGCTATCTCCATCAAGCTACCATTGACTTGCTTCACAAAATTGGAAAAAACAAAAACGTTAAACTTCATATGGAACCAAAAGAAAGCCTGCATAGCCAAGACAATCCTAAGCCAAAAAAAACATAGCTGGAAGCATCATGCTACCTGACTTCAAACTACACTACAAGGCTATAGTAATCAAAACAGTATGGAGCTGGTACCAAAAGAGAGATGTAGACCCATGGAACAGAACAGAGGCCTCACAAGTAACACCACACATCTACAACCATCTGATCTTTGACAAACCAGACAAAAACAAGCAACGACAAAAGGATTTCTTATTTAATAAATGGTGTTGGGAAAACTGGCTAGCCATATGCAGAAAGCTGAAACTGGATCCCTTCCTTACAACTTATACAAAAATTAACTCCAGATGAATTAAAGATTTAAACGTAAGACCTAACACCATAAAAACCCTAGAATAAAACCTAGGCAATACCATTCAGGACATAGGCGTAGGCAAGGTCTTCATTACTAAAACATCAAAGCAATGGCAGCAAAAGCCAAAATAGACAAATGATATCTTATTAAACTTAAGTGCTTCTGCACAGCTAAAGAAATTATCATTAGAGTGAACCAGCAACCAACAAAATGGGAAAAAAAATTTGCAATCTACCTATCAGACAAAGGGCCAATAACCAGAATCTACAAAGAATTTAAACAAATTTGCAAGAAAAAACCAACTCCATCAAAAAGTGGGCAAAGGATATGAAAAGATATTTCTCAAAATAAGACATTTATGCAGCCCTCAAACATGTGAAAAAAAGCTCATCATCACTGGTCATTAGAGAAATGCAAATCAAAACCACATTGAGATACCATCTCACACCTGTTAGAATGGTGATGATGAAAAAAATCTGGAGGCAACAGATGCTGGAGAGGATGTGGAGAAATAGGAACAGTTTCACAATGTAAAATTCTTTGATTTCTTTCGTTGAGGAAAAACAAGACTTATACAGAACTAAATTATTATGTTAACTAAATATTTGGAAAGCAAAACTGCACATTTTTATCTTGACATCTCTAAATTTTTTGTACTAGGAAAAGAAAAATAATTGTTTATCAATGATGATCTTAACACAGATAACACTCTAGTCTCCTTTGCTTGGCTACTGATCATATCACACATTAATTTTTTAAAAATAAGATTAAAAGAAGCTGTCCTGCATCAGACATTTAGATGATTTCAACACATTAACAAGATCCTAATTTAATATTCTCTACTAAAAATATCTGAATTTTGTAAAATATCCATATTCTTTGTGAAACAGAATGACATATTTCTGGAATAAATTATATTTTTATGCATAGACAATTAGTAAGTATATCTTATTATTATGTTACTAATTCAGCAATTAGGTCATAACTTGGCTGATACTAATATTTGTTAACTGTTTTATATTTTAAAAACATTCTTTGTTTTTAATCTATGTGACATTCTCCACACAATATGCTTACAAAAGTTTACCTAGATATGGATTCATATCACCGAAAGTTAGAATTAACACAATGAATCGTATGAAAACATAAATTAGCCTGTAGAAAGCTAACATGTCCTGACAAAGAATATTATTTGTCCTTTAAGAATTTATAAAGCCCAAAAACAATTAAAAAAAGGAGAATTCACAAACCCTTGATAATACTTGTGGTATTTCATAATAATCTATAAAATATATAATCAAAATAATTATATTAAAATCATTTTTACAGTCGGTGGTTTAATGAGAGTTTATCAGAAAATGTTTGAAAATACTATTTTGCTATAATAAAATATGAGACATAATCATTTCAGTTGTGTTAAACTATTATTTTATATACAATTAAACGTTTTATATTTATGTATGGCAACTTCATATAGTTGGGAGATAGTTTATTATTTAGATTTACTTTTCATCAAAGTGGCAGTTGCTGTAAATATTTTGTTTAAATTTAAATTACCTTTGGTTTTATTCTAACTTATTTTTTACTTTAATATCAAATGTGCAAACTTAAGCCCCAATCCTAGTATGGTATATTTCTACTATATAATGCTGACATTTTAAAATAATTCAAATTATAGTAGTTATGCTTAATGTTCAAAACCTACCATCTACCAAGCCAAAATTGCTCATTCCCACATAACATTACCTAGGAGCCAACTACCATTGCTAAGAAGAATCCAAGCGCAGAACTTTCTCATCTCAATGAATTTGCATATAACTTCAAATATCATTCTTATTTAAATTTTCAAATGAGGTTTTAGCTAAAAAAACATTGACTAGAAAGTACTCAAGTGAAAAATGTATAGTTTGCAAAGTGCTTAGGAAGACAGGCAGAAAACTCTGAAGATACAAACTTCTGAGTGAGCAGTGCAGCAGTGGTAATTTAAGCGTGAAAATATGGATGGCCTCTTCTAAAGTAGTATTGTGTAATATAGGAATTAATGAAACAGTCATATGCACTGTTGAAAGTAAGGTAAAAGATAAATTCAGCATATGTGCAGCATGAAAAAATAAGAAATGTTTTAAAGTCAAAAAAGAAACATTTGTAAATATTTTGGTTGTCCTGAAACTAATTCTATGCTTAACTGGGATCTAGTAGGGCAAGTCCATTTTGCAGTTGGAATTATTCTCCCCTTTTTCCCAATAACACAAATGTATAATCCATTAGCAAATCTTCTTACATCTAGCTCCACAATATATCTATTTCTGATCAACTCATCCAGATGCCATCTTCCATTTGGACAAACCTCTTGGTTGATCTTCTAGATTGCTCGCTCTCACTCCTGCCTCTCCTACAGTCTGATCTCCACTGTGTAGCCAAAATGATCTTTTTGAAGTGACATGTTTCCTCTCCCCCAGACCTCCAAAAGCTTCCCATCTCAATCAGAATAAACTGCCAGGACACACCAGGCCCCAGAAAGTCTGTCTTCCTGATGCCAGTACTCATCTCATTGCCTGACTCTCTGTCATTGATTTACTGATTTTCAGTCATTATGTTAACAGTCCTTGCTATTTCTCAAACAACTAAGCATATTTCTATCTCAGGACATTTTCACTTCTGCTTCCTCTGCCCATGTGGTGCTTCCTATGTGTCTGCAGATGGCTGACTTTGTCATTCCATTCAGTTCTGCTCAAGCATCACCTTGTCAAGGACTCCTTCCCTGACCATGCTATACAAAATGATGTATACCTACCAGTCTCTCCTGATCTCCTGTATGTGTTTCCTATTGCTGCTGTAACAAAATACCTCAAATTTGGTACCTTCAATAACACAGATTTATTATCTGCCGCTTTGTGGGTCAGAAGTCCTACATGGGGTGGGAGTGTGGTTCACCAGGCTAAAATCAAGTATCACCAAAGACTGTATTCCTTTCTGTGGACTCTAAGAGAGAATGTGTTCTCTTGCATTTTGCAGCTTTTAGAGACTGGCCACAGTTCTTGACTCCTCTATCAAAAAGTCAGCAGCAATGTGCTGAAAGTCCTTCTTATGCTATTGTCACTCTGGTTCTCTTCTTCTGTGTTTATTTTCTGAGCTGAGAAATGTTCTTTGCTTTAAAGACTTCTGTGATTATATTGGGCCTTCCAGAATTATGCAAAACAAAACAACAACAACAACTCATTGGATCTCAAGTTTGTTAGTTTTTTTCCTTTTTTTTTTTTTGAGATGGAATTTCACTCTGTTGCCCAGGTTGGAGTGCAGTGGTATGATCTTGGTTCACTGCAACCTGGGTTTCTGCCTCCTGGGTTTCAGCGATTCTTCTGTCTCAGCCTCCAGAGTAGCTGGGACTACAGGCATGTGCCACCGCACCCAGATAATTTTTGTATTTTTAGTAGAGATGGGGTTTCACCATGTTGACCAAGCTGATCTCGAACTTCCGACCTCGTAATCCTCCAGCCTCGGCCTCTCAAAGTGCTGATATTACAGGTGTAAGCTACCACACCCGACTAAGATTTTTAACTTAAATCTGCAACATCACTTTTGCTATGTAAGTTACTATATTCACAGGTTTCAGGGATTAGGATGTGGATATCTTGGGGGCCGCTATTCTGCCTACCTTCTCCTGCTTCATTTTTACTTATAGGTCAGATCACCATCTGTTGTATTATATATTTCTTTGCTTGCTGTCTGTCTCTCCTTAGTCAAAAGCAATTTTCTCAAGAACAGAATCTTTGTATATTGTGTTTACTGATGCTTACTCAAGGCCTGAAGTAGTACTTGAGATTTAGCAGGCATTAAAGAAATATTTGAGCAGTGAAGAAATGTCAGGTGTATTTAATAACTAAAACATATTTGTGATCTGGGATAGTAGACTCAGTATTGTAAACAGTAAATAGTACTCAAGAAATTTGTGGTTTTGTTTGGTATAAGAACAGAATTAAAACAGGTGTAGTAAAATAATTTGTATCATATGTTTCTTAGTATAGCAATCTGTCTGCAAACCACATCTTCCATATTCACACAAGGAAGGATAGGTTAAGTAAAGAAAAGAAAAACAAATATTGTACTGAAAGTTTAGAGCCAGAAGAAATTTACATTTTTTATAAAAAGAGAAAACTGTCTAGGCATGGTGACTCACACCTATAATCCCAGCACTCTGAGAGGTTGAGGTGGGAGGACTGCTTGCAGCCAGGGGCTCAAGACCAGCTTGGGCAATATAGTCAGACCCTCACCTCTTAAAAAAAAAAATCCGAAAACACAATAGTATATTACCTTTAAACTAGATTAAACTCTTGACAAATATTTCAAAGTATGTATGGGGAAAAGGGGTTACAAAATGGAAACATTTCCTACTAAGAGCATTGTACATCAATACCTTCAACTGAAAATTGTTAACACTCATTCAAATAATTACCTGAATGCATTCCCTTCTGTACTGTCTTAAATTTAACCTGATTGTATTTTAACTTTGGCTCAACATTATATTTTTGAGGGATTGCACATAAACATTTTTTTTCTACTGATCAGCTTTAAAGAGGCACAAGCAATCTTGCCTGCACTATAGACTGCAAGCATGAAAGTGAACACAAAGGATAAAAGGTGATCATCATTATAGAGATTTTCAAAGCTCTAGTAATAATTACCTGCAATTCACTTCCCTTCATGATACCACATAGCTGTTTATGTGTGACTATATATTGTACTAAATTTAAAAATATCCACCTATGATGGATATGATTCATATTGCTGTATCAACACTACTGAAACAAGAAACATTTCCACTTTCTGATCTGTGTTTGGGTACGTTATTAATCTCTTTATTTTGTCAATGTCTTTATTTGTCAATTATTCATGTATAATTTTCTTGTTGAAGAAAATTTAGAAAAAAAAGTTAATTAAAAGATTATGCAGATTTTAGAGACAAAGATAGAAGCACTTAAGAATGTATGTAGGGGCCAGGCACCGTGGCTCACGCCTGTAATCCCAGGTCTCTGAGAGGCCAAGGTGGGCAGATCATAAGGTCAGGAGTTCGAGACCAGCCTGGCCAACATGGTGAAACCCCGTCCCTACTAAAAATATGAAAATTAGCTGTGTGTGGTGGTGCATGCCTGTAATCCCAGTTACATGGGAGGCTGACTCAAGAGAACAGCTTGAAACCAGAAGACGGAGGTTGCAGTGAGCTGAGACGGCACCACTGCACTCCAGCCTAGGCAACCAGAGCAAAACTCCATCCCAGCACTTTGGGAGCCCAAGGTGGGTGGATCACCTGAGGTCGGGAGTTCCAGACCAGCCTGACCACATGGAGAAACCCAGTCTGTACTAAAAATACATTATTAGCCTGGCGTGGTCGCGCATGCCTGTAATTCCAGCTACTTGGGAGGCTGAGGAAGGAGAATCGCTTGAACCTGGAAGGCAGAGGGTGCAGTGAGCTGAGATTGCACCACTGCACTCCAGCCTGGGCAACAAGAGTGAAACTCTGTCTCAGAAAAAAAAAAAAAAAGATGAAGAAAAATATATGTGGGGCTTTAGGATCAAATGGTGGGTTAGAGGACCATAAACTCCTGTTTTAGTAGTCTACTTATTCTCCATCCTAGTTTCAGGAACAAAGTAGCCCCTGATTATGGTGACAACTATCTCTGCCAAGCCAGTACCTGAAGTTTCCAGTGATGAGCCCAAACTCGGAGAACTCTTTATCCTGGTCCTCCAATTCAAACTCAGTTCCTTCCCACTATTTTCTAGGGCGCTGCAGCTTACCCCTGAAATTCAGATCACCTGTTTGCTAATCTCTCCTCTCAGCCCTAGTGCAAGATGGAAGGAGCCAAATGGATTAATATCAGAGTGGTCATGAACTTATTCAAAAAATAGCAAATATATCTAAAAGGCTTAGAAAGGGAGATGTGAGCAGGAAAGTTCAGCTCAAGGTGGAGATGCAGAAGGGAATTTTTTTTTTTTTTTTTAGAAATAAAAAAGTAATAATAGTAATAATATTCAACATACTTTAATAGTTAGAATGCTCTATCATGTCTGTACAAATACTTTGATAAGTTTTATGGTTTTTATGTTATTTGATATAAGCATTAAGATTAAAAGTCACTGATAGTTTTGCATCTTAAATTTATCCCATTGTTTGGAATTCTATGTTTATCACTTAGTCATTTGGTTAAATGATGCTGTTCTCTTGCTTTTCTTAAATACTGGTCATTTTCTTTTTAGTTTGGAGAAAGACAATTTTACTGTACTACAATGATGACCACCAACAAAAATGAAATTGATAAAACGCACACTTTAAAAAATTCCACCTCTGGAGCAGTATTTACAGAAATCAGCTCAGGATTTTCAGAAGTGATCCTTATGATTTAATGTATTTTGCTCTTAATTTTTTTTTTATTTTGAGACAGAGGAGTCTCGCTCTGTCCCCCGGGCTGTAGTGCAGTGGCACGATCTCGGCTCACTGCAATCTCCGCCTCCTGGGTTCAAGCAATTCTCCTGCCTCAGCCTCCCGAGTAGCTGGGACTAGAGGTGTGCACCCCCATGCTCAGCTAATTTTTCTGTCTTTTTAGTAGAGGCGGGGTTTCACCATGTTGGCCAGGATGGTCTCAATCTACTGACATCATGATCCGCCCGCCTCGGCCTCCCAAAGTGCTGGGATTACAGGCATGAGTCACTACGCCCAGCCTGCTCTTAATTTTTAATTTAGTATTTTATACAAGGCAGCAGTTGAATTACTATTGATGTTGACAAATCACCCGCATTTTGCTTTTGATTGGGTAATTTTTGTAAAGACTTTTAATTCGTTTTAATTGAGTTAGTATAAGAAATGAAAAATGTTAAGCAGCTATACTTAGCTTGAGATCTTGTATCTAGTTGAATAGTTACTGTATCAATTAAGTAATGAAATTTAAGATAAATTTTTATCTAAAAATAAAATCCTTCTAAATCAGAATATTTATTTTGCATCTCAGTTTAAGTGTGAGCTGAATCAAATAATGTTAAAAAAAATACTCGATTAATCTTGGTGACTTCTCAGCCAGAGTATTTTGATGCAGAGACTATGGTATTAGAAAAGAATAAGTCTGCTAAAAATTAAAGAAACAATGACATAATTTCTTGTATAAATGAACTGTTTAAACACAGATTTTTTTTCTCCCTATGGTTTTACTGAAAGATGGTTTGATACCAAATAATAAACATATATAGTTCAATAATTGTTTTGTTTTTATTTCATTTTGCTAGTGCTAAAAATTCGACAAAAAGCTGGCAAAGATTAAAGTACTTTCACAGAGGCTCTGTAGATATAACCTTTGGTGCATTGTAATAATTGAGGTCTGTTATGCACTTTTCTTTTCTTTTCTTTTCTTTTGAGACTGAGTCTCACTGTCACCCAGGCTGGAGTGCAATGGTGAGATCTCAGCTCACTGCAACCTCCGCCTTCTAGGTTCAAGAGATTCTCCTGCCTCAGTCTCCTGAGTAGCTGGGATTACTGGCATGCGCCACCACACCCGGCTAATTTTTGCATTTTTTGGTAGAGATGGGGTTTCACCATATTGGCCAGGATGGTCTCGAACTCCTGACCTCGTGATCAGCCCATCTTGGCCTCCCAAAGTGTTGGGATTACAGGAGTGAGCCTCTGTGCTCGGCCTTGTTATGCTCTTTTCTAATGTGTTACAGGATAAGTGAGATCTTCTAGGACAACTAGAAGAGTATGTATATGCATGATATAGCTAATAATTTGGTTATCTATCATGTAGTGGTTACAGATATTTGCACCAATGAAATCTCTTGGCCAATTAGGTGTTAAGAGGATAGGATTCAAGTGTTACCAGGCAATACACAAAATGATTTCTTCTAAAAGTCACTGGAGTAAATGGCATTCCTATTGTGTTTCCTAAAATGTTTCCTATTTTACTCTAGGCCTCATTTAATCAAAGAAACTTCTCTGACCGTCTTTTCAGCTTCTCCTTTTGTGTTGTTCCCATTTAGGACAAGATCTTCATAAGCTGTGAAAGAATCAAGTGCCTTCCTTTAGGGCACACAGAACGACGTACAATTAATATAATCATTTATACGATTAAATGATTCTTTTCTTTTGAGTGTGAGCCTTGTGAGGGTGAGAAATGAATAAGATACTGATTTCCATTATATTCCCAGTGCTAAGCAGAATATCTGGCATATTCAATAGATAGCTGGAGAATAAATAGCTGAATACATAAAAGAACAAAATTTTACCTGCTGATTTCATGGTAACCTTAGGCCACTGCCTTGACACAAGAGATCAAATGATTCATAGAGGCAAGCCCAGCTTGATAGGAGTCAAGTACACTTTATTGTCCTTGTTTACTAATGACAAACGGGTTTATCAATGTTGTTTGTCTGCTAAATGTCAACATTGATTACTGTGCAAACATTCACCTGTGAAGAACCTTTTTGGTCCATGGGGCCATCCTACTGCATTGACATTATCAGCCATGAATAAGAAGATAGGCTACAAAATACTGTGTCCCAATGCAAAATGAAAACATGGAGCCCTTTGTTAAAATATTTAGAAAATTCTAGAATGCAGTATCAGTGCATTAAACTAAGAAAGGGCCTTTTGGAGCATGAGGCCCTATACAACTATACAGGATGCACATTTCTGAAGCTAAACCTGTCAATAAAGAAGAAGACATTTTTAGTTTCCTTTAGTTTTAGAATCTGACTTTATAAAACTTCTTTTCCTTCTTCTGTTTCCTCTCCTTGTCTTAATTCCCTCTTTTTTTTTCTTCTGTAATGTCACACTAAGGATTACACAGGGGAGGAATTGTTGCAAGAGGGACTGGGGAAAGGCCAGATATTTGTATGCAAAGCAAGCTACTGTCATCAATTGGAGATTATTAGAAAGGAGTAAAGAGCCCCTCCTCCCTCTGATCTGTTCTCTTGGCAACTCCTGCGGGACTCTGTATTATCAACATACTGCTAGGATGGAACATCACAACCCAGGAGTTTTCACTGCCATCCTTCCCCCCAGGACGCTGACTGCTGAAATGAAAACCAAAGCAGCTGACATCCATCAGAGTTGTAATACTGTGTTTTGAAACCTCGGAGTAACTACATCTACAGTCATCACACACTGCAAATTCCTTCCTTCCTTTCTTTCCTTTTATTTACTTTTGTGTATCACTTGTCTTCATTCGTCTCTCTCATCACATGGTCCAATCCTTATTTAGCCAGGACTGTGATTATAGCTGTCCTCCACAATCTCATAAATAGCATAATGCTTTGCAGTGATTCTGCATATGATATATATGTGTAAAAATAAGTGATTGCATAAACATATCTCTCATATATGAATCGGTAGTTTTAATTCAGAGGTGCTTTCTTTTCTAAATTGAAGCAATCATTGTAGGGCAAGGGTTCTCAAATTTTTGTTCCCAGAATCATCCTGAGACTTTTGAAAGCACAGAATGTTGATCACTGTCACGGTATGAATGAAAAGTCCCAGAACTACTAAATCAGAAACTGTGAGAGTGATCCAACTTCCAGGTGAGGCTAATGCTTTTTTTTCCTGAACCACATTTCTAGAACCATTGTTCCAGGTCATAAAATTGATTCTGGAGGTAGAATATTCACGTTCTTTTGAATTTTCCTAAGGATTGGGGTGGCCAATCCTTAGGAAAATACCTATACTCAGGTGAGCTTCCAAGCAGACACATTGAGGCAAGATTAACAACTGACTGTGAATGATGGAGTTGGAGATTGACTGCCTAGAGCGGAAAGATGAGCGGTATTCCATTGAGCTTACATATTCTTGGTGGGATATTTCTTTCTGCCTGAGCTCCAGGTTAAAAGTAAAAGGGTTATCAAAGACATTAAGACAGGAAGAAAGGAGAGAGGTAAGGATAGAAAGGGTGAAAAGTGATTAAAGAATAGAGCTTTGAAAACTAAAATTTCATCTCACCCTCCTTCTCACCATTTAAATGACAAAATGAGAACAATAAATTAAGTAGCTTAAAGAGCAAAGATTGGCCAGGTGCAGTGGCTCACACCTGTAATCCCAGCACTTTGGGAGGCTGAGGTGGGCAGATTACTTGAGATTAGGAGTTCGAGACCAGCCTGGCCAACACGGTGAAAACCCATCTCTACTAAAAATACAAAAAAATTGGCTGGGCGTGGTAGCCTGCGACTGCAACCCCAGCTACTCGGGAGGCTGAGGCAGGAGAATCGCTTGAACTGGGAGGTAGAGGTCGTCGTGGGTCGAGATTGTGTCACTGTACTCCAGCCCGGACATCACGCGAAACTCCAACAAAAAACAACAAAAAACAAAGATTACTGTGTGGGGAACAATATCTTAATTTCATAATTGTTTTCTAGTTAATGTAAAATTATAAAAAGAAATGAATCTACTTTGTACCTTTGTCCTGAGTGAAAGTGAATTGAGAGTTAAATATGAGAATGATGATAGTTTTATTAAACATATTTCCTACTCTATTTGATAGTCTGACTGAATAGATACTTTGAAATCTGAATTTCTTATCTAATATTCTCACCCTCATCCTCCCATTGCCTTATGGAACCTATAGCCTGTCCAGCCATGCATTGCTGTGGTGATCAATGTGGTTGTGGTATTTCTAGAGAATTAGTGGCCCTTTTAATGTTAAGCCCATGTCAGGATCAATTTCTGGCTGGAAGAATGGTCAAATATAAACGCTTTTTGATCTAGGTGTATGACATACAGTCAGAAGAGGAGAAGGAGATACACTTTCTAATAAGGAATCCAGAACACACATTGCATAAAATGAAGCGGATCCTGTGAGACAATTTTCCATATGTTTCTGTACTACATCCTTTTTTTTTTCTGAACTGTCTTCAGGACATTGACATAAGAGCAGTCTTGGATAATATAGTATCACCGTTAGAACAGATAAAATGTTTGCATATTGTACTGTGAATGTTGCAGATACCAAGATAAAATCTCGTTTGTCAGACCCAGACAAAACAGAGCCAGGAGGACCCAAAGGAGAAGAGATATATGCTTACATGTCTGAGAGAATACATGGTACATATACACTGTGGAATACTACAAAGCCATAAAAAAGAATGAGATTATGTCCTTTGCAGGGATATGGATGGAGCTGGAGGCCATTATCCTTAGAAAACTAACACAGAGACAGAAAACCAGACTGCACATTTTCACTTACAAGTGGGAGCTAAAGGATGAGAACACATGGGCACATAGAGAGGAATAATGCACACTGGGGCCTTTTGGGGCAGAAGGAAGGAAGAAGGAGGATCAGGAAAAACAACTAACGGACACTAGGTTTAATATTGGGATGATGAAATAATCTGTACAACAAACACCCATAACACAGGTTTACCTAGGTAACACACCTACTCTTGTATCACTGAACTTAAAAGTAAAAAAAAAAAAAAATACTGTTTACAAGGACTTTCTAAAACAAACAACCCTCACAAGAAGCTCTTCATGCATGTCCTGCTTTGCTGGGGTTATTACTAGACTAGGACTGCAGTAATTCAGATAAGATGCTCTAGAAGGAGACTTGCCCAGTTACCAACATTATTTCAATATGTGAACTGACATCGCTGGGTATGAACCTCTAGAACCAATGAACTCTGTTTCTAAGCAGCTTTCATAAATCTCTTTTATTAAAAAGCCCCCTTCACCCTTCCTTCACCCTCACTTATTGTACCAGTGGCTTGCTAGTCCATGCATTCTGGATTGTAATCTTTATAACTTAATCCTGAGTAAAGCAAACACATTGAAAGATAATTTCCTCTGGAGTCTTTTTTTTTTTTTTTTTTAAGTTGACAGCGTAATAAAATAGCGACAAAGACTTCCTAGGGAAAAAGATTCAGACAGCATTGCTCACAAACCATTAGAGCAAAATGCTGGGTTTCCCTAGCTGTGGTGCCTCAGCTAATACGCAGACCCATTCTGTATGCAAGATCTACGTGAGCCCATCTCAGCTATGGCCCCTATGGGACACTAGGGGGGAAGAAAACTGTCACAGTTACGTTAGTCATGCTGCTTCCTGTGCCCTCTGTCTCTAACTTAGAAGTTTCCTAACTTCTGTCAGTATCCATGAAATTGGCAAGGTGATTTGTTGGTTTACATGTAGGTAAGAATCTCATACTATTAATAGTTCTTAACAAATAATAAGAAAAGAAAAGGCATAGAAGTAATGAAATAATATTTTAAGAGTGAAGAAATAAAAATTATAATTATGGTTTGGTGTTTTATAATACATATTTTATTTATTTAAAAATATTGCCTTTTACTGAGAAGCTTTTAGGAATTCTTAGAATGGCTTTTCAGAATAAGAATATTGATTAAAACACTACTTTTAGCACTAAAGCCTAGTTTCTTCATTAAAATTACAGCCTAAATAAAGTACAGAAAGACTGTATCTATGTTCACTAAATGCAATTACAAATACACTAGGTTATGTTTTATTTGTCACTATTTTTTATATAAAAGATTTTAATAAAATTCACTTCCTCAGGCATAAAGTTATATCACAACCAAACAATGTACAATTCATCCCTGATTATTTTCACTTTGCCAGTGTTTGAAAATTTAAACTAGGCCACTGACTTTATTTAGGTATGGATTGAAGAGTCAGTTTGAGTAAGAATTTAATTTTCCATCAATGTAAGAATTATTCAATCTACTTTTTATCAGTTTTCCTATGAAAATAGCACTCAATTTCCTTGTAAATCTTTTCACATGTAATTAAAAATTTTTAACATTAAAAATAGGAAAGAGATCATGCAGTGTGATTCAGGTTTTACTGAAAAAAGTATAGGGATAAAGATAATTTTTCTTCCCCCTCTGAAGGTTTGAATCTGCTGCAATGAACTAGCAATGGACAGATTAACAGGAGAAAGACATAAAAATTTATTAACTTGCATAAGCACAGGAGCCATATAAAATATGAGACTCAAAGAAGGTCCAGATGGTTGAGGCTTAAATAGCATAGGGGAGAAAGAAACGAGAGATGAAGGCATTTGTGAAGGGTAGCAAATAACTTTCAGGGGAAATGAATGAGCTGAAAGAACAGACAATGGACTGGGACAAAGCTCCTCTGAGTTCTGGGAGAAGTAGTGAAAAAGCAAGAGGCAGAACTTCTCTGTTATCAAAGGTTGTACTTCATGCAGGTAAAGTGTCCCAGGTAATCTTTCTGAGAGGCTCTCAGAAAAACAGAGGAAAATTCTGTCTGGGCATAGGGACAACTTTCAGTCTTTTCCCTGGTGGGGTGGTTCATCTTTCTTGGACATTTGATGAGATTCCTAGGGAAGGGATCTTAAGACAATTGCATTTCTTATGGAAGAAGCTTTCCTCAGTTAGATAAAGGAAGTTTCAGAGAGAATCCTTGAGGAGGAAAAACAAGAGAAGGTCAAGAAATCTTTGATTCTGAGGCAGTTTCTAAGACCTTCTAATTTCCTTTCATTGAAACATGCTCAGTGTATTAAAGCACCTCACTTTGGAGTACTGTTCTCTGCATTCTCCAAAAAGTCAAGAAAGCAAACAGTAACTTTTATACCAAAAGCACACAGAGCATAGTGACTTATAAAGAGGAGGGGCATGAGGACAAAAATAAATTTAAGATCACATGTTCTTTAATTAACTCTTGATTGCTTGTCAGGATGATTACGTTTTTAAAAACACTATCTGATACTTCATTTGTTTCCCAGGATTCATTCTCCCTTTTTACACCCTCAAGTTACAGGACATAAGAAATGTTGAGATATGATTAAGTAGAAAAGTATCAGTCACAGTTCAGTTGTAGATAACAGAAACCAACCTATTTTAGACTAATAATAACAGTTTAGTTTAGAATGATGTGTGGTTAACAACCTAAGTCGAAACAGACGAACTAGATGAAGACAAAAGTGCTTCTAGCTCCCAGAATCACACATTCATTGTCATGGTTCAAAAAGCTCCCAATACTGCCCCAGATAATGGTAACTGCAAAACCATGCTTTCTCAGCTGCTATCCATGGTAGCGAAATGAATACACTGCATCTTGCCTTTCTTCTTATTTAACTCTGTTTCTTTGTTTTTCTTTCTTTTTGTTTTTTTGAGACAGAGTTTCACTCTTGTTGCCCAGGCTGGAGTGCAATGGCTGGATCACTGCAACCTCTGCCTCCCGGGTTCAAACGATTCTCCTGCCTCAGCTTCCTGAGTAGCTGGGATTGCAGGGATGTGCCATCATGCCCGGGTAACTTTTGTATTTTCAGTAGAGACAGGGTTTCTCCATATTCGTCAGGCTGATCTCGAACTCCAGACCCAAGGTGATCTGCCTCCCTGGCCTCCCAAAGTGGTGGGATTATAGGTGTGAGCCAGCAGGCCCAGCCAACTCTGTTTCCAATTAAGGAAGATGAGGGCATCTGAAAAATTGAATATGAATCACCCTCCACTCCTACCCCAAACACTAGCTGTAAGGAAAATGTGATTTTTAATTTTCCAAGCATGTACAGTCCTGTAAGACAGACTCAAAGGAGTTTAGCAAAAATGTTGTCAAACTATGACAAATTATTTTTCTGCCGATATATTTATGGAGAGTGAAGCAATGTGGACACTCTTTGCTTTTGTTTCATAGACTTAGAGAGAGGACTAAAAACACTATCTAATACTTCGTTTGTTTCCCAGGATTCATTCTCCCTTTTTCCACCCTCAAGTTACAGGACATAAGAAATGTTGAGATATGGTTAAGTAGAAAAGTATCAGTCACAGTTCAGTTGTAGATAACAGAAACCACTCTATTTTAGACAAATAGTAACAGTTTAGATTTGAATGATGTGTGATTAACAACCTAAGTTGTTAACTAACTTCCTAACAGAAAATGGAAATTGATATTATCTTTCATAACTCTCAAGGAAACCGAGGAAAGGGGGGCTAAGAAGTGAGTGTTTTAAAGTAAGCATGTAGCTGTTCAGCAAGTGACACCTTATGCAGTTAAGCTTATTTGTCTAATAATAGCATGACAACTTCTAGGCATGTAATAATTTAATATAAAATGGAGGTTTGTTTTATTTAATTGATTTTACTCAAATTGGATCTTTCACATTTGCAATGAAGAGATCAGCCTTCTTAGAGTCCCATTATTATATTAATAATAGAATGCTTTGAAATTTTCTTTGTGTTTTATGATTGTAGTAAGGTATCTTCTGTGCAATTTCCTATTTAGTTTGAAAAGTTGTGTATAGAAATATATTTGCAAAAGTTTTCATCAACTTTTATCAGCTTATAGTTGATAGGTGGCCTCTCCTCACATTGAAGGACACTTTGTGAGGTGCTGACTCATTCATTTCATTGAGAACTTACTGTCCCTTTTACATTTTGTTTATTCATTTCACTTCCCATGTGCTAACAATTTCCTGATATTGGTAACTACAGGAAAACCCTATCTAATTCACAAGGCTATTTCATGTAAGAATTGGAGGGAAAATTAAAAGGAAATAGAAAAAATTTCAGGATCCCGAGTTAACTCATTTATATTGTGAAATAAAGAAAATGAAAAATAACATTGTTTAATAAAATCCATTGTCAGAACTTTTACATTTTAGCCAATGTTCTGTTTATTCTTAATTTTAATTTTAATTACTAGGGCATGTATTCGATAGGGTGGCGTATGATCTCAGATATAGAGTCTTCCTTTTACAAGATGAGCATTAAGAAAAATGTGAATGGATTTAATGCATTTATTATTCAAATGTTTTCTTTTTTGTTCTCTCATAACTATATCCCCTGAACTTTGGAACAGATGGATGCTTTGCCTATTATTTGTTAATTATATTACCTGATCAAAAAACAGAAAAAATGCAATGACTGACAATACACTTGTTTCATACTTCAAAATGTATTACAATTATTTTGAATAGATATCTTTCACTAGCATTATGACACAATTTTAATTTCAAACTAGAATAAAAAGTTGCTTTTCTCCAAAAAAGTGCATTGTACAAAATATACTAGTCTGTAATACATGGATGTAATAGACAATCCGGCTCTTTGTAGCCAATTCTGTCACCTCCCTGATAGCCCCAGTGACTCTAGCTGAGCAAACAGTGAGAGTAAATACCACATCTCCAGCCTCCCTAGCAACAATGTGTGACCAAGTGTCTAAATTCCATCCAATGAGATCATGGAAGTAACATGTACATCTTCAGGGTCACATTTTTCAAGGGTAGGGAACAACTTTCCCTTGTCCATTTTATTCCTTTTTCTAGAAGGTGGATGTGGGGTGATCATACAAATGAGTTCAATTCCTTAAAAACATCTAGCATCAGGACAGAAGGAACCTGAGTTTCTGATAACTAGATAGGGCAGAATAATCATACCAACTCAAAAACTTATGTAGGAGAAGCATAAACTTCTATATAATTCAGAAAATGTTATTTTGGGAATACATCATTGCAACATGTATTCTAAATAATAAAATAGAAATTTACCTCAGATCTTAGCATTTGATTATTTTCTCAACCCATTTAAATGTAACCCCCAAATCCCACACATTATGTAGCCATATATTTTGAAATTAGCACTAAACAAACATAAAAAAATAGTTAATCTAATAAGAGAACTGTGTGTGTGTGTGCACCTAACCTGCTGCATTTAATTAAATATTATAAATTTCTCTTGACAGCTAATTTTAGCATGTCAATAACAGTCATATACTGAATGCACACATATATCAGGTTAACACAAATGCACACAGATATATATATATCACAAGAAAAAAATTGAATACTTATTTTCACTTGACTCTGAAATTAAGGCACTCTGTTGAAAATAAAACAAACAAAACATAACAAAAACTATGGGCAATCGATACAGCGATAATTCAGAATTGTAGTGCTGTTATTGCTAGACTTTTAAGGGACCACAGAATTTTTCTGATCTTAATGCTATTATCTGTAAAATTAAGAGTTTCAAAAGTCCATTTCTGCTGTAAATATATATCATTTAGCTGTTTAGCTCAGTGGAAGTGTTTGGTATTTTCAAATGTAAGACTAATTGGTAACATTCATCATATAATAACACTGTGATACATTAAAACTAAAAAGTTTTAATTCCAAAAATGGAATCTAATTTAGGATCCATCTCTCCCTTCTTCCCACCCCTCCCCTTGAGTTTCCTTCCTTTTTCATTATGCTTATTATATAAGGTGCCTGCTGACTGTTATAATGATCAAATAGGTCCCCAGAAGGCAGTATGGCATATCAGAAACAATACTAAACTGGAAGAAGAGTGTGGTATTACTGTTTTAACCCCTCCTCCAGTTAGTCCTGTGACCATTTAACATTCTGGGCATTATTATCTGCTAAAAAAAAAAAATCATACCTGGAAAAAATGATCTTCATAATTTCTCCTCTAGCTTTAACATTATAATTGACACACATATATATGTATTTATGTGTATGTATATGTATGTAATTTATTTATGGATGGCACTTTAAAAAGAATCTACCTGTAGCCGGAAAAATGCAAATATGTTAATTACTTTGTGGAGCTATACTGACATCCTTTGGTAAGGTTTTGGTTGATTGCAGTTTGATGTGGAGAGAGATACATGGGGAGACAGTTAGATGTTTGATAAGTAGATAGAACAGTTCGAATGTTTTTGCATCTGTCCACACACTCATTTGGGCATGAGACTCGTATTTATGAGGAAAGAAAAAAAAACGTTAAAAATAAAAAAAGAGAGACTGTGTCAAGTTCAAAGTGTAAATATTTTAATAACACTGATCATATATTCACGTTTTTAATAAAATATTGTATCTATAAAGTATGAAAATGTAAAGATAAGGCAGAGAAGACTGGCTCGCGGACATTCCGAAAGGAGGAGCGAGGTGTGCACTCCTACGACAATAAGCAACAAGAGAAGGGATTTGGAAAATCAGGGCGACAAAGTTCCCTGAAAGCCAAAAAATACGCAAACGTTTACCACCACCGCATACACACACAAAAACCACTCCGGTAACACGTCCGATCTGGTTGCCGTTTGACTTGGCGCTCCGATCGTGCTTGGATTTCGGGAGTCTGGTGGAAGGATCGTGCAGGACTCACACGCCAGGAGCACCGTGTGTTTAAAAAGAAGAACGCAGGAAGCAGTCCTGCTCTGCTCGCGCTGCGGACGCAGGCGGATTCCAGCGGCTGGTGACCTTAGCCTGGAAACAGAGAGCCTCTCTGCCCTGCGGGGGAGGGGACCTCTGGGCGCTGTCCAGCCTCTCCCCTCGGGGGCGCCCTCCCCCCCCCCCCCCCCCCC
>PVKP010005642.1:0-41029 GCA_004027715.1 Plecturocebus donacophilus | reverse complement strand
AATTTCTCCGGGGTTATTTTGGCTGGAACCAACTTCTATTATCCAGAAGCCGATGAAAAAGGTAGGAAGACTTCCCCTCTTTTCTTTTAACTCCCTTTAGATCTTTTATTTTCTTCCACCTGAGGGGTAGGGGGGAAAGGGAGGAGAGAAATGTTTGGTTTTAAGTTGTGTTCAGCAATTATTTCAATATAATTATCTTTAGGACCTAAATAAATGAGCATGCAACTCTCTATATTTAATTATAGAAACAACTGCTTCGAATATCTATATGAAAATGTAAAGCTGGATAAATTACATATGATACTCAACAGTGGGTCATGATATTAGAGTTTCTGAATTCATTCACTTGGAACAAACGCTAAAAAATATGTTACAAAGTGTAATTTGTCACGCTCAGACTTGTTCATCTTTATTTTAAAAATCAGTTCAAGAGATAACGTTGTTGCTGTGAACTCTAACATTACTTTGCATTCCATATGAATGGATTCACTGCACTTATTCATAGTCATAGTTCATTGCACATTCAATATAAAGAGAAATGACAGGCAGAAGACAGATTCCTTGAAACTGTCAATGGTCACTAAGCATCTACATAAATACAATGGATTGACATTCATCAGAAATGGAATAGGCAGAATCCTTATTTTCAATTGTATATCTGAGTCAGAAGTATGGGGGGGAGAGGTAAGAGGGAGAGTAAATGCATGTAGTCAGCAGTTGCAGCATTTATTGTTTCTGCTGCAATAAAATCCATATTTTATGTGGTGTTAAATTAATGCAGCATATTGCAAGTATAAATGCATGTCCCCAACAAGTAACTATTGATAGCACTGTAAGTATGGGCAAAAACAGTAGTCTGAAATTGTTTTTATGCCACTACAATAAAAACCTACTATCTTCTCATTAATAAAAAAAGGGGAGTCTACAGGTACAAAGACAAACATTGTTTTAAAAATGACCTATCATCTTTTGCTTTGAAAAAATGATCTGCTTCCTATAATTGTGGTCCTTCATTCCAGTAAAAGCTGCTATTATCCAAAACTGCATATCCATTACTTCTCAGCTCTTTGGAGATACATTATTTTTTCTCCTCTTTTTTTTTTCTTTAAGGATCTATGTTAAAAATAATCTGTCCTTCTGATGTTGACAACTGTTATACTTCAATGCATATGTTAGACTTTCTCCCTCCACACCATCCCCCCTCTGTCTCCTTTAAAACATAGCTACAAGAGCTTCTCTGTGGTGAATAACACTTGGCAAGAGTGTGCTCATTTTTTAGGTCTGGTATGGTGAGGATTTTTAATTAGTAGAACTTTCATGAAAACATTATGTCATTGACAGAGCCGTATGTTCATTTTTAGTTAAAGTGATGAAGAAGAAGGAAGAGGTTATGTCCTAGAAACATAGGTAAATGCTAAGTTGCATAGAAAATCTGACCCCCGCTCCCCCCAGGGTACTAAATGTGGCACATATGTATTCAGTGTGCAATGCATAAGGAAGTAATGGTTTATTTGGGGAGGGATGTGGTGAAGTGCCTGGAGAGTCCACAAATATAAACAGTGTGGATCTGTGCCTTAGGGACACATCAGATACAAACCCATTCTGATGATAAAAATATAAAGAAATGCTTCTTTCACTTTTTTTTTTTTTTTTTTTTTTTGGCTGTGTTATTAAAGTATGAGTCAATGTCTGCTTTCATTAAATCAGATACTTCTTGGGTTTCACATGCTTGATGCTAACAAATTGACTTCCCTGGTGAATTCATATGCCTTCCCTGACTCCAATCAAAGAAAAGAATTCCATACACTTAAAGGTTTGGGGGAAAAAAGCAAACAAACAAAACCAGAATCTCTGGGAAAGGGGAAAAGAGAATGTGAACTCTATGAGCATCCACCTATATATGGGTATGTGTAAAGTCAATGGTTAAATTGTTTGGTACCTGATTAATGCCTTAGGTAATGTTCCTTGATGTTTATGGAAACTGTTTATTGATAAGAACAGTACCATACAGATAATCAATTTAATATTTCATTGTTAGATTTTTACTCACACTGGAGTTTTCTTTAAAAAAGAAAAGAAAAGGATAAAAAATTGATTTTAACTTAGAGTAATATTTCTGACACATTATTTACAAAGTTAGTTTATCTGAAAGAGCTATTTTTTTTTTCTTGTTGAAAAATAGACTATTTGACACCGGAAAGGTTAATTCCAAAATACATGAATCCTGCATAAAATATAGGGTGAATTTCTCGACCTTTACTTAATTTTCTATATAGGCAAATAACTGAGGCAAAGTATATACTATCTGGGGGATTTCTGTGCTTATGACTGATTTCCTGGGTTTCTTAACCTACTTTGTAGCAAGTGATTACACGTCTTACTGGAATATGTCATTGTTATACCAAATCACTCCACTAGGCTGCAGCACAGGAACAGCACTGGAGCTGATGAAGCTGACTCAGCAGCAAAGTGAACATATTTGTGTTAAGTGTTATTATCAGTAATAGTGTTTCATAGGAAGCAATTAATATAAATCAGTGATGTGAACCCTACTACCTCTAGTGGAGGCCTTGGGCATTAAAAGCGTTAGCCACAATATATTCTTATTTCTACTATGCAAATTATATTCTAATACTCTTGTCATATTAGAAGTACTTGTAAAATATTGAAATTATACATAGAATAACATAAAAATTATTTATGCCAATTATCAGTAATTTTATGCTGCAAATTTCAGGTCTATGTTGGAAAACTCTGTTTTTGATGAACCCAACATGTTATCTGGGAGGGGGTTTCAAAGGAGGCAGTTTGCTAACCATATTATATTTAACAGTCATGTCTGGAATAGATTGAAATTAAAAATCAAATAGCAAGAAAAATTTTCTCATCTTTCTTAGACTTATACTGGCCAATGGTAAAATTGATTAAGCATTATACTAAGTACAATATATGGTCCCTATTATAATATTTTAAGCAGTAAGAAGAAGAGTACTTGGAATGACACTAGAGACGCATATTTGAAAAACTGAAAGTTAACACAGACAAATCAATTTTATTTTGTTGACACTTATATAGACCAATGGTTTCACAAAAAGTTATTGTTTTGCCATAATTAAATAATCTGAAATATACAGAAAAAATACAAGTCCTAAATTAAAAAAAAATATCTGCCTCTTTTTTTTTCTAGTGAAAACCTTTGGATGATATTCACAGAGCATTCATATGATTTTCTGTATTTACCCCAATAAGGTCAACCTTCAAAATTACAGATTTTTTTCTCATGCATAAGAACAAGAGACAATTTCAAACAATTACCAAGCAATGCCTGTTTTCTAAGATAACAATATCAGCTCTGGGTCGCCTCTGCCCTCTTCTTTTCGGACTGTAGAGCAGTCTCACCTCACTTGACATTGTAGTATGAGCCCTTGAGCCCTTTTGCAATCCAGTAGTCCTGTCTTTCTTGAACAGAAGAGCACCTAAAGCATATAAGGCTATTTTGCTTTTCTCATACCTTTTTGTCACCACTCATTTGAACTAACTCTAGACATATTGTCAAAAAATAAGACCCATCACATTAAATTTGCAGATTTCTGGGAATGTTTTATTCTTAATGAAATATTAACAATGATAAGTTGAAATAATCTGACAGGTTTAAAAAATTTTAATATGACTTTTGCTTAACTCTATTATTATCAATGCAACTTCTCACAAAAAAGTAACTTTTGATTTTTTTAAGAATGAAAGGGCTTTATTTTCATCTGTTTCTTTTTATTTGTTTTCTATTTCTTTCTTGCAATGCATGTGATGCCCTATACGCTATATGACTAAGAGACGTTTGTTAAACATTAACCATAGTGGAGTTGGACCTAAAGGAAGGGAAAGCTGCAAATTGAGTAAGAAGAAATAAAATAAAATCACATTTTACATCATTTTAGGAAATAAAATGTACCATTCCTTCAAAATAATGCCTGCCTGTGGGAGGTTGAAATGCCTTCATATAAAAATCCCTTTCAGTAAAAGGATTCATATCCTTAGAGAGTTTGTCAGAAACATCATAAGCACTTTACCAAATCACGTGATTTCAATATTCAGTCTTTTTTTGTTCAAGAAAGCAGTCTTGATTCAACATACTTTATATGATGCAGTGATATAAATTAAAGTTAAATGACACTTCAAGCTTCAGGACAGAATTAAACAATAGACTATAAGATATAATACAATATTGCTTCACAACAGGAAATCAACATTAAATGACATGTCTAAACACTTCAGAGCCCTGCTGATCCCCATACATTTAGCAGGTCATCTCTCTCTCTCTCTTCCACCCCATCTCTCTTTCTGTAAACCTGTATCTATTTCCATCTCTCTCTCTCTCTTTTTTCCTTTTCTCTCCTTCCTCATTTAAAACAACTATAACACACTTTAAATACATTTCCCATGTGCTTTTAAAAAATATTACCCTATTGTAAAGTTATATTTCTGTAAATCTTGTGATTTTTATGGCCAGTATTCTATCATCTGCCACATTATACTTTACATTTATTACATTTTCCTTTGCATTATAGCACAAAGTGTATGACAGTTCAGTTGGCTAGAATCTATTCTTTTAAATGAAAGCAACTCTTATAAATTTTCTAACTGTGAGGCTTCTAAGGAGTTGAAATTGGCACCAGTGTAATTTACTGCACTAGTAAACCAAGTATGGGAATTCAGCATTTATTATTGAAATGACTTCTCCGAATTATCAGAATGTAGAATGCACAGACATAAATTATTATGTTCAATGCATAAGTTATTGATTAGGAATCTTTATTGATTTACTGTAAGAGAGGATATTGAAATGGTTTGACAGAGCCCTGATTTTTAAAATAAACATGAATTACATGTTTCTAGAAAGCACTGTTTCACTAGACATGTTGATTCTTCTTTGCTGCAAGAAACAAATATTACCAGTTTGTAATCTAAAAATACAAACCAGCATATAATGAGCAAATGTCTATTTTAGAGATTGTGGAGTAAAGAACTACTATTGCTTTTGTTTCCAGTTGGAAATTTGGGAAACAGAAACTGTAACAATAATCAAGTTAGGCATCATGTGTGACAAAATGAAATAATCAATAAACTGAATACAGTAAATATTCTACCTTGAGTTATTCTGGGAATTCTCTCCATGGTTAATGTAATATGTATAAATACATGAATTAAAGTTGAAATCTGGATAGATCAAAGGCAACCAGTACATTTGTCCCAGTAATTGGAATATTTGGAGTAAATTTTGTACATAATATTAATGTAAGCTTTTAAAATGTAACTGATTCTCTTTTCTTAAAAATATAGCTCTACTCTCAATAAAATTAAGTCAAATAACTTCCTATTATAAATTCTGGGATTTCTGAATTTATGAATATTTTCATAATTATTGGAGCAAACATCAGATATAAATGAGGCACCATAATGTTTCCAATAATTTGACTTCTAAAGGTAAATTTTAAATTAATAGGCTTATTTTTTGGTAGATTTGAAAATATTTGAACTACCTGAGGAATTTGACGAGTTTCGTGTTCCTATGTAAATCTTCAACCTATAAAGTGTATTTATCAATTCTTTTATTAAAAATCTTTCCCTGAAATAAGCAAAAACATTAAAATTTTTATACCTCTAACTCCAGTGATTTAAATCTATTGCTAATAAGATCAAAAACATGAATTACGTACTTTCAAAACCAACAATGTGGTATTGATTTGCTTTAGTGATGACCTGAAGAAAAGAAGCTATTGGAGTAAAATATATGTTGACTTATTACATCAAATAAGAAACTGAATATCCAATGACTGTTAGCTTAGCCATCTATCATATTTTTTCTTTTATTTTTTGACTTCTTCTTAAAGCATTATACGTTGGGGGTTATTCCTGCTCTGTAGTCTTGAACCATATTTTGTCACCAGAGTGATTTTTCAATATGTAGTCCCTGAAGAGTGAAAACCAGCAACATGCAGATTTATTCTGTCTGCATTTAGCTTTCTAAATTTGAATATTTCCCCATGAGTAGGAACTTACAGAAAATCTTTATTTATCTACCCCCTCAACCAAGACTTTAGTTATTCTTTTAGAGATTAGTTAAAAAATGAATCCTAAGCACAGGCATAGACTTAGAGGCAGTGTCACTTTGTCTCTTTTTCCTTTTTTTTTTTTTTTAACTGCTGAGTGAAGAGTAGAAATTTTCTACAGAATTTTACACTAAAGAAGTTATTCCTCACCACCCCCCAGTGGATATATGCAATTGAAAATCATAAAGGAGAACTCTACTTTTTCTCAGATTTTCTTCTCTTCTAGGTACTGTCTTTTAAAATATATCCTAATTTTCAGCAGTTAATACTAGATAGCTCTACATAATATTTAAAAAATTAATTTATAAACCTTCACTGACTTGAGAATAGACATAAGTACTGCTATCAATACTTAAAAAAATGACAGGCATGAAATAAAATCTAAGATTTTAAATCCTAAAGTTTAAGTTGAGAAAAATATTTTCTTTACTAATGATTTCCCACCCTCGCCCCTTGGAGTTAGATTAGCCATTATGATAGAGTATGAATCTGAAGTCTGGCCCAGGGGAGATGTGAACATAGACAAATGGCAACCATGATCTTAACTTCAGAGCAAAGAAATTAATCACTTTGCTTTATAGGCAGAGGCTAGATCAAGCCTGTTTCTAGGGAGGTCTAAGAAGAAAAAAGTGTGGATGAGGAGAGCCTTGTCCTTCACTGAAGCAAAATGAAACTTTGCATAGGAATCGCAGTTCCCAGAAACACCCTCGTGGAAATTTGAAATCTCTGATAGTACTTAGGGGTTCAGTACTATGAATTCCAAATTCACAATAATTAAATAACTGTCTTTGGATTTGAGGCTAACATATGTTGCTATTTACTCTTTTACATGTGTTACACTTTTTTATTTTGAAGTTTCCATTATCAATTTAACTGATATTCTGGTATCTATACAATAATTTGCTCAGTTTTTCTTTAGCTCCTAATTAATTTCACTCATTTTGGGGGAAGTTACTGCGAGGCAGTTCCTTCTGTCACACCTGGAGAAAATAAGGATGAATTTAGTACAAATTTTGTCCTTAAGAAGAGGCTGGTTCTATGTTAAATAGTCATAATTAAATATCATATAATTTACAATAGAAATGTCAGTAGTTATGTTCTACATGTTTCCATTTTTATGAAATAGTAAAATTAGACAGTAGAACATGATTGGGCAGTCATGTATTCCTCCTCCTAACACAGTCTTAAGTTTTCATCTTCCATTAGATGTACTGCTGAAGAAACCCCTCACTAGAATTTCATTCATTCATCCGTTCTTTCATCCCTTCATTTGCCAAGTATTCTTTAAGTGCCTACCATAAGCCAGACACTGTGCAAGCATCCAGAAATACAAACTTGGGAAGAGAGAGAGAGAAAGAGAGAGAAACAAACCAACAAAAGCCTCTGCTATTGTGAGCCATTGAATGAATAATCACATGACTTGTTATATTCCAGCTTTGATAACTACAGGAAAGATAACTACTAGGTGCTTTTAAAGTGACTAATACAAGGATCTAACTTCATCTATGTTTTTAAAGCTACATTGTTTTATTTATAGCCATACCACATCATTAAAGAAATATCAGAGTTAGCAGTTTGGTTCGAGATACATTTTTGTATAGCCTAAGATTTCTTCAGCCCTGTCCTGAGAATGGATTTTGATTTGCTGCTTCCATTAGGAAGTGACTTTTGGTTGGTGATCTGTGGTGCACTTCAAATTTGCATCAGCCAATTATCATCTTGCAAACACAGGCAACTCTACGGGATAAAGCAAGAGCCCAAATTTGAGACTAATATACCCATCCCCATCAAGATGCCTACAGAAAAAAATTATGTATCAGTAGGCCAAATGTAACTCAAATTTCTATTGCTATTTTTTTTCTTTCTTTTTTTAACTTTTATTTTAGGTTCAGGGATACATGTGCAGGTTTGTTACGTAGGGATATTATGTGTCCTAGGAGTTTGGCACACAGAAAAAAATTTATGAACAGGAGCTTTCTTACTTCTAAAGTAATGAAAATAAGCACTTCATAGAAGCCGCTGAATTTTAAACTTGGTCACTCTCTGAAAAAGACTCTTCTATATAATAGTCTGTTTTTGTGAGGACATCAGATGAAGGTCATGCTTAATAGGAGACTACACAGTGATAAACCTACATTCTAGAAGCACTGAGATTTCATTTCTTAGAAAACGTAATGATCCTAACCTAAGTATTCTCACAAGGTCCTTTGACGGATAAAAGCATGGATCGTGGCACCAGGCTGTCTGGATTTAAATCTTGGCTGTGCCACTCACCATATATTGAATATTTAATATCACTGGTAGTTTTTTTATCTGTAAAATGGGGCTAATAATTGTACTTACATCATAGGGCAATTGTCATGTTTAAAATAAGCAACTACTATAAAGTCTAACAACAATACCTAATACACAATAGGTGTTCTAGAGCTACCTATTACTGTCATTGGTATTATTAGATGTTAATTCATGTGACCTATGCTTTTTCATTAATATTGCGTGTGTTGTATTTTTACCACAGTATTTAATATCATTTTGGCTACAACTTTAAAATACCTAAATATTTTAACTTGTGTTATCTAATAATTTTGTACTTGAAGTGAGAAATTCTTGATGTTTTAAGTCTGGTTCTTTTATTAATTCTATTGACAACATAATAAATTCTTCATTCTGAATTTTATTTTTGGAGAAATGGGAGTTTGAACCACACCATTTCCAAGGATACAGTTGATATATCTGTTATTATAATTGGAAAGGGCTCATAAGTCTATGATTGTAACTGGAGAGGGCTCAATATATAACTTTTATAAATGTATTCATTCTCTAATGATTGTGAAAATGTCAGTTACATAAAAGACTTGAATGTAACCTGAAAACTTAAATTGCATTCTCAGGGAGGCATTGCATGAACTAGGGACTTGATGGATATAAAATTTGAAAATGATAGGAAAGACCCAAAACAGAAAGTGAGGAGGAAGAAAACATCAGAAAGAGTGAGACGAACTGTTGTGAGGTCCATGAGCCACATAAACTCACTGAGCTGAAACATGAGCCATTTCTGAATACACTGCAGTAATGTTTCCTTTCACAGATTCTCCTTGAGGTCAGAGTAATGAGAATTAGAAAAAGAATGATGAACAGAGGCAGTGCATTACAGAAATTATCCCATTAAAGTTTTGATACCTATAAATCTCAAGAATAATTCTGCAGTCTATATTACAAGCTGAAAGGTCAGTGGACTACCGGTTTCCTAGACGAGGTCCCTGAAACTGTCTGATGAAGACATAGAACCTGCTGCAAAATGTGAAAAATTTAATAGGTTTTATTTAGATCATTCATTCTTTTCATTCTTCACATTCAAGGTGATACGAAGATCAATTTGAAACCACTGTTTCTGTTTTTTTTTTTCCTTTTTGTGGCTCTATTTATATGTTAATTTAAAAAGCATCTGGAATGGTTTCTATGGATTACATAAACAAATGAAAACTTTGGGGTCATAAAATATACATTTATATGGCTTCATAAATTTTTTAAAAAGCTTTATTTTAAAAATCCAGAATTATATCACAGTTTTTTGCCTTTCAGTTTTATTTATAGCTCAGGGATAATTAATATATTATTTATACATTCACATACTGGAAGGACATACTTAGCACTCCATCTTATCCACTAACTTGTAAAGATGAGGTAAACCATAATAGAAACTCCTAAACTTAGCTGGCAGATACACTTTAGTGAGCACAGCAAAGATAATGTTCATATTTGCCATAGCTATATATTTACATTCATTATCTATTTAATCATGTATTATCTGTTTAATCAAAGTCATGGTTATTTTTTTCTTAGCATCTTCAGTAAATGCTGTGGCCATTTCATAGCATTCTTTTTTTTTTCACAACTTTTGGCAAAATAATTTAGCCTCATGGCTTATTCATCAGGATGGCTAATTTAAAATATTCTATTAATATTACACACATTTTAAATTTAGTATAATGGATCATCTAAATGTATATACTCTTAGAATTAGACTTTACAAGGGCTAAAAACTTTGACATACTTTCTCTTTAATTTTCACATTCTTTAATCATATTAGAGACAGTTTATTAACTTGCATCTATTTTGCTTTCATTTAGTTGGAAGTAAAGTGAGAATAAAATCGTGCAAAATTAGAGGAGAAATTAATTTTTAAAACCCAAGAAATGGTTATTGGATAATTAATTATGCAGACTACTGAAATAATCATTCCTTTTTAAAATCCTTCAAATTCTTTAAAGGTTTTCAACCATTTGATGTGTTGTTTTGAATGTCTGAAGTTTAAAACAATATAAATTAGGAATCACAACATGATCAGGAGGTTGAGATGAATTTATGTTTTTGAAGTATTGACCCATTTATAGGGTAAATTGCTGCTAATATTTCTGGTAAAATTCTATTCACTTGTCCAGAGGGAAAATAACATATTTTGGTGTTCAGTGCCACCTTGTGGTCATGTTTAGAATTATCATTCTGTATTACAGAATGTTTTCTGGCTTTAGATGTTTTTCTAAGTGAACATTGCACTTGGAAGCATTGAAACAGATGTGAATTTACATTAAAGATTATAAAATGACATTGAAAATGAATCATGTGTAAATGAATGCCATTTAATGTTTACATATTGACATGAATTATAGCAAATATCGTTTTACAAAATACACATAAAATCTTGTAATCAATATTTTTGAGGCAAGATATCATTTTAAAACTAAAATATATTACTGTGCAGCTACAAGTAAACTCTAATGACTCCTCATAGGTTTAACCTTCTCAAGGAAAATTTTTTTTTTTCAGAATCCTCTGGTGGGCAACACAAAGAAACCTGGGGCTGAATTATTGTTATTTTTGCATTTTGTAAAACTTAAATGTGAATGTGCTACCTACAAGAAAAGCAGAGAACTAATAGCAGCAAACTCTGGTCATTGACTGCATTTTTTCAATAGGTTCATTGGAAGTTCAAAGAGATAATTTTGTTTACTTCTTTTTATAAATTCTAGAACAATTTATATTTATATATTACATTTATATATAATATATTATGTATTATATCATTATACATATTATATTTTATACATTCTAAAACAGTTTATAATATACATATTCACCAAATATCAAGCCTCTTTGACTAGGATTTTTATAATGTAGTAACAAACAGAGGAGTAAGACCTATAATTACTGTTATAATTTTACTAGGATGTACCTATACTTAAAAAGAAAATATTACAATTACTTTCTAGAAAATGAAAATAAAAAAGTCTAGAACAGTAATTGCTTATGTGGTCTTACTCCTCATTATTTCCTTTACTTTATTATCTGAAGGTAAAAATGAATAAATTTGATCAAAGTAAATTTTCTTTGTATATAGCTCATAAGAATATATGAGCACAAAATTTTCCCATACTTTATTTCTATATAGATAACTATATCTATAGTGATATCTCCTTATCAATCAATCTGGAGACATTTATGTTACATCCTAAAATATCAACATTGTCCTCCTCATCATCCTCCTCATCATTATCATCATCATCAAAACCTGGTAAAACTTCAACTGTGAAGTTGGACATGCAGTAGCTTAACCACAATTACAGGACACAATGTGAATTACAGGACACAATGTGAATAGTTCCTATATTGCCTTTCATTGGGGCACTGGGATGATTTGCTTTAATTAACAGAATAGACCTCAATGGGAATGAAAGACAAATTTATAAAATTGAATACAAATCTTATAACAATGATCTCTATGTTATGTGTTAAAGCTATGAGTTGTCCATTGCTATTAGGCAAATTATTTTCTCTATTTTGAACCTGCCATACTGCCCTTTAATTTGGAACAAGTGGTCAGAGCATGTCATTTCTCATGCACAGCCCAAGAGTCTGACTGAAAACAAAGATTACGTTGCTTCCCATTAAACCATGCTCCTTCTGTCAACAAAAGTGCTTCTATTCTGAGAGATATTACTATTGATTTGCTTTTATTCTCAAAAGACTGATGGAGGTTTTTCCTCTGCAATGCTGCACACTAGGTATTATTTCAAATGAATATATAAAGCATTTATTTCAACTCCAAGGGGGAGACAGAAATCGAAATGATTTATATAAGAGTATAGAAATGTTTTAAATTTACATGCAACCTTTTGATGATGTCAGAGTCATATTTAGTGCTATATTTTAGGGTGAAGGCTTTTTTTTACAGAATAAATAGTAAATGGATCATAAATATAGAAAGAAGCATATGAAGGCACCTCTCAAAGTAAGTAAAAACCAAGAAATAACCCAAAATAATTTTAGCTAGAAATATCTGCTTCCTTCTCAATTTTTATCTAAAATATAAAATATAGTACACTTGTTTATACAAGACAATTATCCTCAAGCGATAAGGGAGTTTTGTTTGTTTTGTTTTGTTTTGAGACGGAGTCTCACTCTGGCTCCCAGGCTGGAGTGCAGTGGCCTGATCTCCGCTCACTGCAACCTCTGCCTCCCCCAGATTCAAGTGAGTCTCCTGCCCCAGCCTCCTGAGCAGCTGGGATTACAGGCTTGTGCCTCCACGCCCGGCTAATTTTTGTATTTTTGGTAGAGACGGGGTTTCACAATGTTGGTCAGGCTGATCTCGAACTCCTGACCTCGTGATCCACCTGCCTTGGCCTCCCAAAGAGCTGGGATTACAGGTGTGAGCCACGTGCCTGGTCATAAGGGAGATCTGCATAGTCAGCCATCACCCTGGGACCATTTTTGCTTTTCATTTTTCACTAACTTAAGACAAAAAAGTGTATTTTCTATAAATCTCAACTTTTTTTTTCTTTCAAATGTAATTATTTGACAAATGACTTTTACTCTATCTGTATTTAAAAAATGATCCTTTCCTTTTGATTCCAACTCCACACTACAGAGTAGGTTCAAATTACATCTTTCCTTCACCAGTCAACAACATTTTAGAGTTCTATATATATATATCGTAAAGTGTGCTAGGAGCTTGAGAAATGGATGTAGATGAGATTTTTTTGGTCCTCTTTCCAGTGAAATGGAAATATAGCAGGAGGGAGTCATGTTTAAAAGCAAATATATTGTCAATTATTTAGTGTTCTGCTTTCGGATACTAATGGCTTTTCAGGAAAATGTGGAGGAGGGAACATGGTCCTTTAAGCACAGGGAAGCTGAAGAGAAACCTGAAAGGTGAGGACTCCTTGGGTATTGAAAGATGAGCTGACGAGCCAGGCAGCATGGCTGTCTGCACATCCAAAGACCTCGCTGACCTTCACGCCTGTATCTCTTCCCCCCTAATTCTTCCTAAAATATATTTTTCTTAATTGATTTTTTTCCCCACAATTATCCATTCAGTCATATGTACTGATTTTTCATTATGAAGAAGGCAACATTTTAGGCAATAAGATATGACAAAAAATAAGCCATATTCAGACCTCCTGCCCTCCAGTGACTTCTGGTGTTTTCCAGGGGTCAGGAATTACAATGCACTGTGAAAATTTCACAGAACACTACAATTATGGGATATTATAAGATGTAAAGGTGATGGCATACAGTGTTAGGGTTCCTTCAGGGATGAGATTAAGCTGAGTCCTTAGGGCAGTGACACTTGTGTCACTCACAAGCTCAGTATTTACCCTGGTTCAGTCCCGTTTCCAGAGGCAGTACTGCATGCTGGTAAACTGCTCTCGCTCCAGACTAAGGCACATCTACCAAGAGTTTTACCTCTCACTCCGGACTTAAGGGACATCTTCCAAGAATTTTACCACTTCCATCAAGAAAGGAGTTTGAAAATTTGGCCAAAGCATTCAATCTAGCTAAAACTCAGTTCCCTTGTCTAGAAGATGGAACAGTAATGTTGATGTCTCCTAACTGTGCTGAAAGGATTAAATGAAACTATACTTAGCACTTAGCAGAGTTTTTTTTTCTTTTTTGCAATTGCAAATGCCTAGTAAATGTTATCAGCATGGACCAGGTGCAGTGGCTCAAGCCTGTAATCCCTGCACCCTTGGGAGGCCAAGGTGGGCAGATCATGAGGTCAGGAGTTCGAGATCATCTTGGCCAACATGGCAAAACCCCATCTCTACTAAAAATACAAAAATTAGCCAGGTGTGATGGCATGCACCTGTCGTCCCAGCTCCTTGGGAGGCTGAAGCAGGAGAATTGCTTGAACCCAGGAGGTGGAGGTTGCAGTGAGCAGAGACCATGCCATTGCACTGCAGCCTGGGTGACAGAGTGAGACTCTGTCTCAAAAAAAAAAAATTATCAGCATGTGTTACTGCTTACTGGGTAATGGTCAAATTTTTTAATCTGTTCTAATACTTTCTTCATTGTAGGTTCTCTGCCTCTCTGATAATTTGCCTCATAATATTGAAAGATAGACTAGTTTTTATTTCTAGGAGTTCTGTTTATTTAATTATTACTATTTTAATCTCTCTAATTTTGTACCTATTGGGCAGTCTGCCCTCAGGCTCTGGCTGCTAAAACTCACACTTAAGTCGTTTTCAAATGTTACTTTTTCCTTAAGATATTCTAGATATTCTTTCTTCCTTCCTTCCTTCCTTCCTTCCTTCCTTCCTTCCTTCCTTCCTTCCTTCCTTCCTTCCTTTCCTTCCTTTCCTTCCTCCCTTCCTCCCCTCCCTTCCTCTCTCCCTTCCCTCCTTCCTCTCTTTCTTTCTTCTTTCTCTCTCTCTCTCTCTTTCTTTTCCTTTGACAGAGTGTCTTTTTGTCACCAGGGCTGGAGTGCTGCGGTGCAAGCTCTTCTCACTGCAACCTCCATCTCCCGGGTTCAAGCGATTCTCATGCCTCAGTCTCTTGGGTAGCTGGGACTACAGGCAGATACCACCATGCTTGGCTAATTTTTGTATTTTTAGTAGAGACAGGCTTTCCTATGTTGGCCAGGCTGGTCTCCAGCTCCTGGCCTTAAGTGATCTCCCTGCCTCAGCCTTCCAAAGTGCTGGGATCACAGGTGTGAGCCCCATGCCTGGCCTCCTTAAGATATTCCCTGAATTCTCCAGGCACTAGGGCTCTCTAGCTTTGGAAAACTCATATCTCTTAATTTATACCTCTCTTTACTGTGGATCATTATCTGCCCCGAGTTATTTTTTTGTATGCCCTATTCCTTTTGTATATTTTTAGTTTCTTTTAAAGCCATCCCCAACTCATAGCCTAGTATCTCCCACATAGTAGCAAATGTTTGGTGAGGAAACTCATGCATCACATAAGTAGGACATATATTATGGTTTGCATTTTACAGACAAATATATTATCATTGAGTAATTGTAAGATTAAATGACCCATGAGAGACACAAAACGTGTTTTTCTTTCCACTGGAAAATATTCCTGTATTAGTCCATTCTCACACTGCTATAAAGAACTGCCCATGACTCGGTATTTTATAAAGAAAAGAGATTTAATTGACTTATAGCTCTGCATGGCTGGGGAGGCCTCAGGAATCTTACAATTATGGCAGAAGAGGAAGCAGGCACATCTTACATGGCAGCATGCAAGGGAGCCTGTGAAGGAAGCAAAGAGGGAAGAGCCCCTTATAAAACCATCAGGTCTCATGAGACTCACACACCATCATGAGAACAACATGAAGGAGACTGCCCCCCGATCCAATCACCTCCCACCAGGCCCCTCCCTCAACACCTGGGGATTACAATTGGAGATAAGATTTGGGTGGGGACACAGAGCCAAACCAAACCGATTTCTTCTTTAAGCTAAAGCAGTTTTCTTTTTAAGAGGAGAAACTTTAAAGCACTTTTTTCTTCACCTAATGAGTTTGCTTTCTATTTATTTCTTTGTTATCCTTTTCACTTGATATGTACAACTGGCCTCAACCAAAGACCTACTGAATCAGAAATTTTGAAGTTATGGTATGGTGAAATATATTTTTTAATTCTTGCTAGGGGGTTTGAGTAAATTCACAATTGTAACTAGAAAATACTGAGATGTTTTTATGTCCAAGCTTATAAACTGATTCTAAAGTCAGTTTTAAAAGAGAAAGTTTCCTAAATACATTGAAAATGGCAAGTATTTATTCCTTAAAGTAGGCTTATTGAAAGGGACATTACTCATTTTGTGATATACAAATTATTTGATTTTTGTTAAATTGATTCTTGCTTTATAGCCATTAATTGTTTTAAACACATATTCTGTACAGAGCTTTGCCTTAGTGAGATGAATATAATGGAAAAACTAAGAGATACATATCTTTGAGAAATAAAATAATTCATAGAAGTACTTGGTGGCATCTAATTAAGCACCAAAATGACTCTAAGAAACTAATAAAGTACTAGGAATTGTCAATATAAGTAAGAAGCCTGAGGTAATGAAGGGCATGGAATTTTTACCTGACCTTGGCTTGGAGAATATATGTGTGTGTATATAGTCTGTGTGTGTGTTTGTGTGTCAGGGATTGGGGAACAAGTGTTCCAGAATTTGTATTTTTGTGAGCAAAGAAAGGAATAAATATGGAAGTTTAGTTGGTTACTAAGACACCAACCTGGGTTTATATTAAGAAAATACATTTGTGAAGAAACTTGAATACAAGCTTAACGGGTTCAGACATAATGAAAATGTTTATAAAAGAGGTATTATTTAAAAACTTGACTTAAAAAAAGGTCAAGGAGACAAATAGAGTAAAAAAGTAACCTCTGTTCTTGGCATTTTATATGCACAGTGTTGGTGTTAATATACATCCAAATGCTTTCAAAGTTAACCAGAAGCTTTTATTTCAGGTAAGCCAACCTATGGATGGCAATGGAATTAAACAAATAGTGTGCATATGATTCTTCCTGTTCTTTACTCCTAGCAATTTTCTCATACGTGCTCTCAAATTCATACATATATTGAATTACCATTTGGTATCTGCAGTTTGTCTCCACTAGTATCTAGTCGCTCATGGTTTCAGTTTTATTGCTGTAGAGCATCTTCTCCCACTGATGAAAGGATAATTGTCTCTAGTCTATGCTTGCCATTGTTGTTCTGGTGTTTTGTAGCCATTGAAGCTACTGATGGTCACACTGATGAGTTAGAGTCTTTGATGTGCAAGATAGTTTTGTTTAAATCCTACCTCAGTTTATGCTCATCTGGGTAGCCATTGATGGACTGTGTTAAGTTCTCTTCCCGGGTCCACAAGGGGTGTGGTTTCAAAGGCAAGAACTTCCCAGTGACATGCCCAACCTGCCTTCATTCACGTCCCCATCTGGGGACTAGAGTTCTTTGTCTAACTTTTGTCTGCACAGGCCAGGTAGACTGCCTAGGTGAGCTTCCTTTGTTTAGAAAGCCCTCAAAAATCTCTGGGAGGACTGGGCTGGGCAGCCAATCTCATATCAAAGTTCCTTCAAACTGGGAGAACTGTGGGCCGAGCAGCCAATCTGACATCAAAGTCAGAGATCAGTCACTGCAGTGGAAGTTTGAAGGAACTCCTCTCATGGGAGTTCCTCTCATGGGAGAACTGGAATGGGGCGGGAGTAACTCCGAGATTGAAAGTCTCCCTGCCCTTTACCTGTGCATACTCCATCTCTGGATGCTCTCCCATGACAGTGTGGGAACGTGCTCTCTCTCCCTCTCTCTTCCCCTCCCCCCCACTTCTCTCTCTCTCTCTCTCTCTCTCTCTCTCTTTCTCTACTTCTCTCTCTCTCTTTTTGCCTAATAAATCACTTTCTTCAATGAGCCCACCACACCTCCAGGGCCTCTTCTCCCATTCCTTGGGCAGGAGAGGCCAAGAACCTGGGACACCCAATACACCAGTGGAGGCATTATCTATTTCAAACTTTATGTAGTTGTTTTTTTCCTGGAAAAACAATTTACTCTTAATCTTGCAGCTGGTCATCAGCAAAATATGATGGAGAGTTTATACTTAAAATTCCCATTCCTGTGTTATTATCATGATGCCATAAGAGTAACCAAAGTTTTCTTCACTATAAAATAAAAACTTGGACAGTAACAACTTAATGAGTTTATTTTTTAACAATTAACTGAGATAACACATATATTATATTAGTGTGCGTGTATGACGTGTGTGTGTGCTGTGCAATCCATACTATTCATATATTTAAAGCTATGATTGTGCTTACACTAATAATAATTATATGTAGATTTTTTTCTGCTATTAAAATGTGTTAAAGCAAATCATTAAATATTGATAATATCTTTAAAAATGATAGCTATCATTTATTGAGCACTTTCTATACGCTAGATTATATGCAGAGTGATTTGCCTCTAGTATTTCCTTTCATCATCAGGTCGAAGGAGGCAGGTGATATTATAATCTCCATTTTACAAATGAGGAAACTGAGGCACAAAGAAGTTTAGATGACTTTCACAATCACAAAGCTAGACAGTAAGCAAGACAGCCAGAATGAAACTCTTATAATATGGTCCCTACCCCTCCATTTTTACCTGTTACTGCATATTTAAATATATATGTCTGTATTCCTGAGAAGAAAAAATATGTGATCGCTTATTCCACACTATTTATTTTTAATAAAATTTCTTATTATTGGTGAGTTACCTTTTTTCCTCTTTCAAAGAAAGAAAATTGCCCTAAAATTAAGAAGGATTTCAGCATTTAAGAGTACACCACGTGTCATATTCTAAATGCTATTTTATTAATATGTAAAATTGAGTTGTCAAAATATATTCACAGTAGGGAGAAGATTAGTATTACGTGTAAGAGAATGTCACTAAAACTAACTTAAAAGTAGCCATAAATTCCTCAGTGAACTTCTTGTCATTATTTTAGCATTATATAATAGCTTACTTCTTTAGATGTTCCTAGTAGGGCAAAAAAGTATATGGTGATGTTATTTAATGTGCATAGAATATTTTTAAGTATATACAGGAAAATAGTCACAATGGTTGCTTCTGGGTAGAAGGGTAAGGGATTTGCATGTCTGCATTTAGAGGATTGTTTTTCACTGTATATACTTATTTTCTTTTAGAATTTTTTTATGAGTATGGATTAATTTTTCAATAAAAACTAATTAACTTTTAAAAACTTGCTGATCATTATGAAACCTGTTGTGCAGGAGAAAGGTGAAAGATTCTGAACTCCAAATTCATCTTTATAAATTAAGTTGACCACTCATTGTCTCCATACACAAAATAGCACACCACATAGACACACTACTATACATACACATACACACCTCACACACACAGATACACATCACAGCACACACAGCATACACACAGACACACCACACACAACCTAATAAACACATATGTACACACCTCACACAGATACACATCACACCATACATACCATCCACACCATACACACCCTACTACACACACACACACACACACACACACACACTTCTCACTGAGTTTTAGCAACCCAAATAGCTATTATCAGAAAAATATTCAGCAGCAGTTTTTTTCTTCATGTGGCTTTAACCATAAAAGGTATTATATATGTATCTATATACACATATACACATATTATATGTGTGTATATATATACACATATACACATATGTACATATACACACACATAAATATATATATGTGTATATATATACACATATACACATATATATTGTATATATATACACATATATATATTTATTATTATTTTTTATTATTTTTAAGACAGAATTTCACTCTGTTGCCCAGGCTGAACTGCAACCTCTACCTCCAAGATTTAAGCAATTCATGCCTCAGCCTCCTGAGTATCTGGGATTACAGGTATATATCAGTAAATCCAGCTGGATTACGTTTTAATAGAAATTTACTATTAGAAATCTACATTGAAGTTATGATATAAAATAGTGTTTTTCAAACCAGATTCAAGTTGTATGATTTCTGAAGATTGTGGGCTTTCATGTGATACTATGAATGTAATGAATATAATCATGCTTAAGGTGGGTGACCCTCTTTTGTTAAATTACTTCCATGTTATTTCAGGACCCACTTTTCCATTGTGATTATTGTCCCTTTCATGCCTCCTTGAGGTTTCTGAAAAAGGAACGGAAAAAGACATACTATTTTATCAGTTTTTACCAAATAAGCTTCAAATTATGTGAATGTGAATTATATGAATTATGTAAAAATTTTGCCATATAGAGAAAAATGAATCAAGAGTTTACTTCAAGCCTACCAATCTCTAAAATTCTCCATGTTAGCTCCCAGTGTCATATTTACATAGTTACCAACCACAATGTTTTGGGAACCAAAGGAATCTGATTCATTAAATCAACATGAATATGAATGGCCATTGGTTTTGTGATTTGTGTTTACAGTTATTTTTATTTTTGGTGATGACTTTGTAAGTATTATAAGCACAAATGTTTATATGATAAGCTTTTATGCCTAATTTACATGTGTTCCAGCAACATTATTCTATAAATTATTCTTAATGTAGCAGCAAGAATCATGATAAGAGAACATGATTCAACCTAAGAGCCCAAGGTAAATCTGAAATTTTCTCTTAAAGGTTAGTAAACATTTTTCAGATCATAATTATGAAATGAGAGACATATATAATTAAAGTATTTTATTCTACAGCAAAGATTAATACTTAAAAATGTAACGAATTTTGGCCAGCACTGTGGCTTACACCTATAATTCCAGCACTTTGGGAGGCCAAAAAGGACAGATCACCTGAGGTCAGGAGTTCAAGACCAGCCTGGCCAGTGTGGTGAAACCCTATCTCCGCTAAAAATAGTAATAATAAAAAATATCTGGGTATGGTGGCACACGCCTGTAGTCCCAGCTACTCAGGAGGCTGAGGCAGGAGAATCGCTTGAACCCAGGAGGCAGAAGTTGCAGTGAGCCAAGATCACACCACTGCACTCTAGAGACTCTGTCTCGAAAGAAAACAAAAAGAGTAACGAATTTTGTGGTGAAAGAGAACATTATAAATCCCTAACACCAATAGCCTAAGATTTTTCAAAGTGATGCCCTATACCAAATCCTAAAACCGTGTACCAAAATCTAAAGTGCATATCTAGAAGATTCCAAAACATGTACCAAAATCCAAAGTGCGCCTCTAGAAGGGAGATCGCCTTTGCTACATTTGGATGTTTGTGAATTTGTGAATATATATATATCTATACACAGATAGAGAAACATCTCAGTCAGATCTTGCTTCTAAATTTAAAGTGTATGCAAAGTAATGCATACACTTCAGAAAAATGTGTATTCAGAGAGAGTTTAATATAGCTAATCACGGTGGTAAAATGGTCATTTGGAAATTTTACCTCGGCCTTAAGTGTAGAGTATCGCATCACATCTCCTTTTGCTATTGAGCTCATATTACTAAGACACTTGTTTTTTTTTTTTTTTTAACATCAGTGCAACAGTGTTGAAGCTCAGGCACTTCCAGTATAACTAAAGAGCAAGGAGAGTTCTGTACTTTGACAAAGATAAAAGCGGTAGTAACAGTATATTGGGCCAATTCCCTTTAATAGTCTTAAAATTGATTTATTGCATGTTTTTTATCTAAACCTTTTATGAACCTATTATATTTTCAGCCTGTTACTTCCATGAGCACTCTACCTAATAAATAAAGTAGTATGGCACTTCCCATTATTTTCCTATATTTATCTCTTTTAAACTTCAAAGGGTGCCCTAAGACCTGTTATAATTGAAGTTTGTGGATAGCTTGGCTTTTACGCTATCCACCTTCTTCATGATTTAATAGATGTCAGAGTTTCCAGATTGAAGATTCTAATCTTTAAGGTCTTTCTTTACAAAGCTACTTCTTTTCTTTAATGATAGTTTAGTTGTCTTCATGTTAGCATTTTCCAGCTCTATTGTATTTCTTTGAGGTAATGCAGTTCTTTGTGTGAGAACATGCAGGCACATGGTTGAAAGAAGTAATGATAGAAAGAAAGACCTTTTCAGCATATGGATTCCAGTCTTGCCCTTTTCACTAGCTAAGGGACCTTCAACATAGGGCTTACGACCTCTTGATTTTAGTTTGCTTTCATCAAACACTGGCACTTAGAAGAATTGGTTCTAAATTTTATTCTGAACCTGGAATCTCAGAAATGAAACTACGACAAAATTACTTTAAGAAATACTTTGGGGGTGATTAATGAGACAAGACACAAAATAAAGTGATTTAGAGTTTAGCCGTGCAATTTCATATTCTGACATAGAAACGTTCTAGGACCTAGAGATCACCAAACCCAGCATGTCACCACATCATAACTCTCTTTACATGTCTCAGAGGGGATTACATTTTCCTACCTCTTTGTATACGACTTGTGAGTTTGAGTTTGTCGTTTGCCCATAATTTGTAGCATTAACAGGAATATTTGATAATTATTCTCTTGATGTATTTAAGTATTGATTGAGGCATTGAAGAAAAATCCATCTATAAAATAGACTCAAAACTATGACCTCATAGAGTTTACTTTCATGGGTAGCATTACACAATAAAATGTGAATAACAAAAACATTTCATACGGCTTGTTTGTAATAAGGGCTATGGAAGAAACAGTGCAGAGAAAGACATTGTTATTGGTTTACAAGTTGTTTCTCCTCACAACAGGACACCGCTCCTTGATGACACAGTCTTTTTCTACCAAACCTCAGAGCCCCTTCTGAGCTCTCAAAAAACAAAAAAGGCAAAAAAAAAAAAACAACAAAAAACAGTTGCTGTGTGGGTATCTGGCCATGTTCTGTTTTTCCTCAACCTGCTGTTATACTTTGATAGTGTAGAAATGTTACAGGAATGTATTTCTTAGGGAAGAAGAGAGAAAGAGAGAACTCTCATTTCTCACTAGATAAGGTACGGTTCAGAAAACAAAAAAGTTTTGAGTGATACATTTTTCATTTTCATCACTGATATAGTTGACAGTTATGTGGAAAAAAAAAAAAAAAGACACATGCTACGAGGCAAATCCCTAAAAACACAGATGCTGTTATTTAAAAACAGCTCACCCTGCAACTGTACTTGGAATTCAGCACTGCCTTCTACTTACTTTGTTTCTGATAGCTTTCCTTTTCTCCAAGGTAAGAGATATTCAGAACTCAGTGTTGCTTCAATTCATAAATATTTTTGTTCACATGATGCTTAAATGCCATTGAAAATCTGCTGGATCTGAAAATCTCTCATTTGGGGATTTTCTTATTTCTCTGCTCCTAACATTGCATCATTTTCCAATTACATATGTCTGAGGTGATTGAAAAGAAAGAATTTCTCTGATTGTTTAAATTATTTCTGATTGGAAAGAAATAGTCCACTCTAGGAAGGCACATTTCAATGACAGTTCTCTCTTAAAATTTGTTATGCGATTTACACATTTTGGCCTGGCACTAGACATTTGTTCTGTGGTATATTGTTATGACCCTTTTACCTCATTGCATGTCATATTTTATATGCAATCATCAGACACTTTCACGCTCAAGTGGTCATTAGCATTGTGCTCTCCAGCTGTTCAAGACCGTTAAATAAAACTAGTTCCCCCACCAGGAGTGTGCCTGACGAGCTTCCCTGCATCTGCAGGACCGCTGGCTTGGAATTGGCTGCAGAATGAGCACTGTGAGGCTGCTCTGATCCAGGAGCTCTAGTTCCCAGTCACATCTTCCTCCTGTGTGACACAAAGGAAAGGTGAAATCATTCTCGTTTCTGGCAGAGGCATACCATTTTCCCCCTTTTCCCTACAATTGGCATTATCAGAACAACACTTTTTGAAGCTATCTCACAGTTTTATATGTCCTAGAAAGTGCTACCCCTAAGGTCAGACATGCTGGTCACATAACGTGATGTGGTTTCAGAATTCTCCTCTTGGAAATAGAAGCGTTGAGCTAAATGATTTCTAACTTTTTAAACATACAAAATGGAATCATACTAAGTAAAGATGTTATTTTTTGAAATATGAGAGTAAAGCCGAGCATGGCGGCTCACACCTGTAATTCCAGCACTTTGGGAGGCTAAGGCAGGTGGGTCATGAGGTCGTGAGTTGAGACTAGCCTGGCCAATGTGGTGAAACCCCGTCTGTACTAAAAAGAAAACACAAAAATTAACCAGGTGTGGTGCTGCGTGCCTGTAGTCCCAGCTACTTGGAAGGCTGGAGGCGGAGGTTGCGGTGAGCTGAGATCATGCCAGGGCACTCCAGCCTGGGCAACAGAGCGAGACTGTCTTAAAAAAAAAGGGGGGGGGGAGTCAAATATAAACCTGACATTAGAGGGTTGTTTTTTTCCCCTAACTACCTATACTTTTCTTTGTGATGAAAATGCATGAAGCAATGCTTGGTGTCTCTTGAATTTTGAGAGCCTCCCTGCTACCCACCACCAGCAAACGCTTCATCTGTCCTAGGATTTTGTTAAGTCCTGGGGACCTGAAGAGGAGGTAGAGTCTGATTTCAACAATTTCTATTAGCAGATTTTAATTGCCTCATGATTATCACTGTCAAAACTGGCTGGGCTTTAGAATGGTAATCTGTTCTCTGGTCAGAAAACTACAGTGAACTGAATAAGGTACGTATCTGATCTACAAATTTTCATCCATGCTAATGCATTCCAAATTCTGCAGCCTGCTAAAACTGATCCTGCAATTATCAACAGAGCTAATGAATTTGCTGTGGCTAGCCAGGAAAATGTCCCTTCTTCCCCCAGGCCCTTTCTTCTCCCTCCTTGCAAATTGTGATCAAATATATTCTGGATTCATCATGCATACTCTTTCCTATAACATTTAGAAGCTGAAAAATTTTGTCAACAATCATTCGCACATCAAGTTAATATGTTTTGTCAAAGGTCAGCTGTGACTTGTGAGTTTGAGTTTGTGCTGACATTTTCTGAATTCTTCGTTGTAACTGAACTGAGTAGCCTTCAAGCAGCTCTCCTTGTTTCTGTGCTTACTGTACCTCAATCTCTCTCAACTCAACTAAATGAGATCATGTTATTCTTCTGTGTAAATGTCTCACTTGGTGTAAAAGCCAGACATTCCAAGAGCTGGCAAGAAACCAATGCAGTTGGATCTGGATTTCCTCTCTAACCTCGTCTTCTTTTTTTCTCTTAGGACTCATACCATTCCAGTCATCCGGATTTTAGGCTGGTCCTATAACATTCTGTCATGTCTCCGCATTGGGTGGGGCCTTTACATGTTGCTGTGTCTTATGCATGAAATACTATTATATCTGTGTGTGTGTGTTATATACACACAAATATAATGCATATAAATGGACAATATGTATGCATATAAATGGATTATATGTGTGTATACACACACACATAAATATGTCTATCTATCTCTCTTAGAGAGAGAAAAACTAGGCTTTTTCTCTTCCTTCAATTCTTTAGTTAAAATGACTCTGTCAGGAAGGTTTCCCCTGACTTTCTAATTTAAAATAGAAATCTCTCCACATTCTCTATGCCTTTTTCTTGTTTTGATGTTTTCTGAACACTTATGACATGCAATATACTATTTTACTTTTTCCATGTAGTTATTGTTGATATCCTCTCAATGAAATTGAGCTTTTTGCAAACAGTGAGTTTGCTGGTTTTGTTCTGTTGTGTTTCTTATTTATTGTATTTGCTGTCTGAATTTTTCCACTAAAATAGTAGTAAGCTTTTTGAGGCTGAGAAGGCTGCTTGATTTATTTAGCTCTGTGTCCTCTTAATAGATATGCCTTGGTCAAATGCACGAATAAATAAATGGATAGGGGGATTCTGTGGAGTTTCTAGATAGTGGCCACTCCCAGAGATCTCAGGGAGACTAGGTTTCTTCTTTGGGTCTCCTTGTCCACACTGCTTTTCTGACACTCATCAGCACTATAGGTGCGAGGCAGAGTGAGGGGTCTTACAGACACCCTAAGGGCTCTCATGACCTGGCAGTTCTGACGTCCTTGAGGGCACAGCTGATGGAGGCTCCCTCCTGAATTAAACTACATCAGACCTACCCATATTTGCTGCATGCTGGCAGATATATCCCAGTTTCAATCTCAAAATATTAAGTCAAAAGCTGATAGGTGCAAGTGTCTTGTATATTATGCTGGCAGTTAGACCTTGACGATAAAATGAAACTAAAAAGAGTTTTCCATAAACCTTCAAAAGTTGAAACAAGCTGTCCAGAGCTAGTCAGTCAGCTAAATTGATTGCTGCTTTATGGGATTTGTATATTTTGTTTGTGCTTGTTCTGTCAACATACTTTATGCCTAATATGAATACAGACTGGTACGGGCACCACTTACAAAACAGTGGCAAAGAGAAGAGGATGAAAAAAATCTGTTCTCCTCTATAACTGTGGTAATATATAACTGGCATATTCAAAGTCGATTGCCTAGAGCAATTCTAAACAATATGTGAAGGTCAGAAAAGTACAACTTTAACAAGAGTATCTACTGTTCTTAGTATATATGTGGCAAAACTGTTAAACTTGTATGATTTTAAATCAAACACAGAGTTAAGGTGTTGTTTTCACATTTAGAGATCTCTCTTTATTCAATAACCAGATTTTGAAGAGAAAAAGGAACCCAATCACATTTTATATACCTCATTCAAGGTTTTATCTTAATTTACTAACAAGGCCATTCATTTCAGACAAAAATGAATAACTTTGCTTTTTAATATTTTTTTTCTCAGCCTATTTGGAGATGTAATTACTGAGGAAGCTTATATACATCTTAGAAAGATGTGCAATCTTTTTCTTTTTTTTTTTTTTCTGAGACAGAGTCTCACTCCGTCACCAGGCGCCAGGCTGGAGTGCAGTGGCACGATCTCGGCTCACTGCAACCTCCGCCTCCTGGGTTCAATCAATTCTCCTGCCTCAGTCTCCTGAGTAGCTGGGACTATAGGCACGTGCCACCACGCCCAGCTAATTTTTGTATTTTTAGTAGAGACGGGGTTTCACCATGTTGACCAGGATGGTCTCGATCTCTTGACCTCGTGATCCGCCCACCTCGGCCTCCCAAAGTGCTGCAATCTTCTTTTATATTGTTTGGTCAAACTATAATAGATGTAAACAATTACTGCATTTTGAGCTGTCAAACAAAAGAATGCTTGAAAATAAGTTGTTAACTTTAGAAAAACTATTAATGTGTTCAATAATAAAAAAAAGTGCCTACTAATATGTGAGAGGAGATAAGAGCTTTATTATCTGAAGTTATAAGGTAGAGCTAAAAAAGAAATAATTTAAGATAGATTTTTGGAGAACCATTTACACTGATATGTGTAAATATTTATCATTCATTTTACTGCTGCACACCATCTCTTTTTGTGAAGAAACCTCAATGGTGACTTTCTTGGTCCCTTCTGGTTGCAGGACAAACTACCATAAAGTGGGCAGCTTATAAACATCAGAAATTTATTTCTCACAGTTCTGAAGCCTGGAAACTCCATGATCAAGGCGAGCAGAGTCAGTATATGGTGAGGCCCATTTTCTGGTACAGAGATGGCTCCTTCTCCTTGTGACCTCACATGATAGTGGGAGTTAGCTAATGTTCTGGGGTTACTTTTATGAGTACTAATCCCCATCATGACCAAATTGTCTCCTAGACTCATTCTTGTAATATTATTGGGGGTTAGGATTCCAACATACAGATTTTTTAGGAACATAAATATTCAGACAATTAATATTTATAAATATTCAGCATTTTGCATCTGGCCCTCCAAAATTCATGTCCTTCTTGCAGGCAGAATACATTTATTTTATCCAATTGCTTTGAAAATCTTAACTGGTTCCACCATCAACTTAAAATCTAAGTCCAGTGTCTCATCGAAATATCATCTAAATAAGATATATATGAGACTCAAAGTACCATTCATCTGGAAGCATATTGCTCTCCAACTATGCATCTGTGAAATCACACATGTTATGTACTTCCAACACACAGTGGATACACATTCCCATTTCAAAAGTAAAGAAATAGGAGAGAAGAAAGGAGTGTCATGTTTTAGGTTATCTTATGATTGATTATTTTAGTATATTATTCAACAATCCTATGGAATGAAAACACTAAGACAGTTGAAAATAATTATTAAAATCAGGTGTTTGACATAGAGGCCTTTACAGTTTGTAAATAATTCAAAATTAAATAATACGCACTGCCTCTTGGTGCTTCTTAAATGTCATTTAATTCTAGTATAAAATAAGCTCTACAAAGACCAGGAAGTCAAATGAAAGAAAAGGAAATGTTCCTATATAATTATGAATAAACATTTAATTAAACTGTTGTGGAGAGTTCAAGCATTATTTAGAAAATTACACAATATAACTTTTTCTTTCTTTGTGATTCTTTTAAGTGATCAGTGCCAGTTACTGGACTATTTGTTTAATCTGTTAGATAGAACTAGTACTTGCTTGAAATCTCTATGTCAAATAAAATGAAGGAGGCAGAGTTTGAAAGAAATAGCAGATACAAATTTAGAACTTAAACAAAAATATAAAGGAAAGAAAAGAAAGAGGTTTTATGCTTATCTACTTAATATCTGTGGAAGGCAGTAGAATAACCACATGAGTTTTAAGAGTGCTATGTAAATTATTAAGTAAATATCTTGTTGATTGAAAGCATTTAAAAAACAAATGGCAATGAAACAGTCAGCAATCACCTCTACAGAATTTATGCCTCAGCAGCTTTGTCTCTTCAAATGATTTCAACTTTTGCTTCATAACAATTTCTCCTTCAGTCATATTCATGAGAGTGCAGTTTCCAGAGACTCAGACATTTTGCAACCACTTCCATGTTAAATGATTTTACATCAGTTTTATTCATAATTATGCTAATAATAATGGCCTATTCTTTGAGTTGGGTTTCTGAACAGATGATGAACTATCTCATATTTTAAGTTTAACGGTGAAAAAACTCTAAAAACCAAAGAATGAACACCTAACCAAGCACATTGAGATTGAACACTCATGAACTGAGAACTGCACATTTTACAGGTAAAATCACATAACATTTATCTACACTTTTAGCAACTGCACATGATACAGATAAAATCATAACATTTTGACACTGGTATGTGAAAAAAAGGGTGGACAGCAGACTGATTGCTGAGATTCCTTGCCATTCTAAAACTATATGGCTTTATAAACAACAACCCTCCACAAGGTGACCAATTGCGTTTACAGGTATATTGATAATGACAAAGTAATCCAAGTGAGTCAGGTGGGGAGGGGGGTATTACCTCTTCTACAAGGATGGTCTGGGAGGCACACAGCAATGGAGTATGGATATGTAATTCTAGGAACAAATGAAGTGTTAGAAACCGTTGTGTGATTATTCCTTTCTTACATCTTCCATTAATTAGTGATCAGATATTTCTATTTCTTTTGTTGTGTTTTTATCCTAAGATCTAAGAAATATTAAATGGTATTTTCTTAGAGCTTTTTAAAAAATATCACTTTTACATTTGCTCTTAGAGTCATTTAGGATTTATGTTGGCATTCATAGTCTGCAGGGAGCCAATTCTTTTTCAAATAGTCAACTAATTGTATCAGCAAATTTTACTAATTTTCAGCACACTATAAATCAGAAATTATAATTTCCATAATGTAAATGGGTAGCAGCTGTTTCTTTTTTAATATGGGAAAGTGTTGTAAGTATTGAAAAAGATGTAACCAAAGATTGCTAAGTTGCTAACAATTCCACAAATGACGTTTCTTTTTCACAATTGCCCCATACACAAAATTGGAGACATTACTTCAGAAAGAATGTTGAGTTAACTCATTCCAGTGAAAATCCAACTGAAAATTAAGGTAGACAGACTTTTAAGGTAAAATCTCTAAAAATTATATATTTTGTCTGCTATTGCTTACAGAAATTGACTTTTTGAGCTCCACGAACCTAAGCACTCTGCCCTCTACCTTCTCTCTCATGCCTCATGTGCCAGTTTTTCTAGCTAGTCTCCTTGTCAATTATTGCAAAATAGAACTTACTAAGCCTTGTCAATCAAGGACACACTTTAGTCTAAATGAGCTTGTTGTTCTTTTCTCAAGTTTCAGTGCATTGTGGAAGACAGCCTATGTGTATATTTGAGAACATATAGAACGTTTTAGGGAATTTTGTGTGAGACTGAAGACTGACAATTAGGGTTTTTGGATCACAGATGCTAGTAAGAACCCTTGAAGAAATAATTGAACTCTCTGAAAACTAATTTTTTGCATTTATACAATTACTAATTTGGATTTCATTAACTAATTAGTTTTGAGCTTTAAACTTTTACAAAAATAGCTTAGAATTGAGAAAACACAACAGTATCCTATAAATACTTGGCTTACATTATACATTTGGTTTCAAATTAATTAACAAACGTATGCTTAATGCCTACTTCAGACTTTAGCCCATTCCTACTTTCAGTCTTATTTTTTTCTTTAAACTTGTACATTTTGTTTAAAGTTTGCTTTTGATTCTTTAATTATCGATCTCAATGTAAGTATTCTAGGTGATATTACAATTTCGTGTTTTTCAATTTGGGGTAATTTTTCTCCCTTGCCTCCAGATAGTATTTGGCAATATGCGGAGACATGTTTTTGTCTGCCATGATCAGGGCAAAGACAGGAGGATGCATTGCTACTGGCATTGTGTAGGCAGAAGCTAGGCTGCTGCTAATCCTCCTACAATGCACAAGATTCACCTACCCAGCAAGGAATTGCTTAGCCCTAAATATCAAGAGTGCCACTCTTGGTAAACTCTGAAATAAACTCATTTTGAATACAACTCGATGCATTTTCAGGGCCTGGATTTACTACCATTCCTTTTCATAATAACTGATGCAAATTTTTGACTAAAGAAATGTGTGTTTTCTAAAGATGAGGTGTTGAATTCAATGGAATTATAACAATGAGGGATTTCTGCTTTTCTAAAATTACTTCTTGCTTAAATGTCCTTGAATCTTTTAAAAATATATATTGATAAGATAACTGTTAGAGGAAAAGTAGTGTATGCATTCTGAGGACCAGTATAATTTATGGTCATGCCACAGAGTGAACTTAGCTGACATACAAATTGATAAACACAAGACTTTGGCCTTAGTCCAGTGGTCTAATAGAAATATGAATTTGATACTCCTGCTTATCTGGAATCAATGAAAGCATCTGAGTGCCTGAGAATGTTTATTCTGGAGACTAAGTTTTATTTTGCTCCATGTCCAAGAAAGAGAACAACTGATTGTAGAATGTTTTTTTAAAATATAGAAAGCATGAGGTATGGGCACATTTTGAAAAATATAATTGCAATCTAGTAATAACCTTTTCTTTGTATGAGCTTCATTCACATTTATCAATGCTGTCATTTATTTCTACCTTTCATTTTCTATGTATTTTATGCCTTCATTCCTTTTTTTACCTTTTAACCTAAACCTACCCCCATGTATAAAACCTATATTCGGTGTTCTTTCCTACAATGTAAAAAATCTTGAAAAATTACAGTGTTACCCATAATCCAAATTTCTTGCTTAAAAAACAAATTATTGGTTCTTGTCAGATTTGGCAAACACAAAAATTATTCAGGTGGTTCCTCAGTTAATGAACATTTAAATATTACTTTGCCTTTGCAACAGAAAAATGAGAAAATGGAAATTTGTTTACCAAGGCTAGATACCTCTCCCTAAAAATTACTTCACTTAGACCCTCCTCTTTCTTTTTTTTTTTAATGTGCAGAAAGAACTAAATTCATGTAATGTGATGGTATATTACATTTTTTTGAAAGAACATAAACAAAGAAAATGCAGTCAACATTTCAAAGAAATAATATGGCTGTAATTTATAGCATGTGGGGTAATTAAAACACAAAACACCTTGGCAATGAGAAGGGTTAAATGTAAAACACTAAAACACTATGGTCAAGCTCATGACTTCTAATTGCCAAGGAATTTGGGAAATGAACACCTACTAAGATTGAACACAATAAGGACCTCCTCATGCCTTGAAGCAGAATTTCCAAAATATGTGGTGTGCTTAGCTTTGGTCACTTTGTAAAACTGCATATATGATTTAATTTATATAAAGAGGGCCAGTCTAATAAGTAAGCATGGCAGTGATAATCCAATGGAACCAAGAAATTAAGTGAAGGTTAGAGAGCTCCATTGATATTATTTGGGAATTATATTCACCAAAAGTTCAGGTTTCAGAGAGCAAGAACCATCCATGAAAGATATAGGAGTTTCTAGGGAAGCTCTATAGTCTTAGAACTGAAGTTATCCACTTATTATCTATTTATTCCATTTGTTCCATACCTACAATATGCTCAGCACTGTTCTGTGTGGTGTGGCTACCAAGGGAACAACCAAAATTAATTTCCTGTACTTGTGTAGAATGCATTTCAATGACAGATGATTTACAGTTAAATACTTTTAAAAAATAACATCACATTGTGATAATATGAATAAAATAAACAAGATAAAGTGAACGAGAATGTCTTTGAAGGTCCGTTTTTCATGCCAAAGAGGTGATACTTGAGACTTGAGAAATGTGTACAGAAATATAAAATATTTAATACATGGGAAAAGTGAAATCTCAAAAGAGGTTTCCATGCAAGAGGAACAGAAAGTGCAAAAATTCTGATGCAGAGTTTTTTTTTTTTTAATTACGTTTTAGGTTTTGGGGTATATGGGAAGAACATGCAATATTGTTGCATAGGTACACACGTGGCAGTGTGGTTTGTTACCTTCCTCCCCTTCACCTATATCTGGCATTTCTCCCCATGCTCTCTCTCCCCAACTCCCCACCCTCCACTGTCCCTCCCCTAGTTTCCCCCCAAAAGACACCAGTGCGTAGTAGCTTGGTGTATTGGTAAAAATGCATGGAGGCTATTGTGCTGGAAGAGAATCGATCAAGAGAAATCAGTGAGAAAGGCGTTTAGAGAAATGGGCAGGAACAATGTTATCATGGATTGTGGGTACCACGGACAAGTTGAGAAGAAAGCATGGTTGAGAGTAGATGTTTATGTGTTGGGGAGGTGGCCACACTCACCAGAGACACCAGATTATGTAGATACTCCCCGTGCCTGACTCCTGCAGCTGAGGATGGCACAATGGGTAAAACCAGAGCCTAGGCCGGGCGCGGTGGCCCACGCCTGTAATCCCAGCGCTTTAGGAGACCAAGGCGGGCTGATCACGAGGTCAGGAGATCAAGACCATCTGGGCAAACATGGTGAAACCCCATCTCTACTAAAATACAAAACAAAATAGCCAGGCATGGTTGCGCATACCTGTAATTTCAGCTACTCAGGAGGCTGAGGCAGGAGAATCTCTTGAACCTGGGAGGCGAAGGTTGCAGTGAGCTGAGATGGCGCCACTGTACTCCAGCCGGGGCGACATAGCAAGACTCCCTCTCCAGAAAAAATGCACATTGTCATCTGCTACTGCTTTGACCGATAGGAGTGCAGGGGGGAACGACACAAAAAATAAGCACGGCCACCGTGGATTTTCACAGAATAATTAGATGGCAAAAGGAAGAAGTAAAGGCGAGATAAACATGAGTCTTGTACTGTGCCCCAGTTTACATGGGTACATAGAAAATACCCCCAAATATAAAATTTTTATCTAATTGGCAAAGATAATAATTGCAGGCATGAAGACGCTAATAATTGTGACTGGTTCAATGTTTACTTAGTCTGGAAACCAAAACTAAATTCTAACTTCATCGAACGGTGGCCCCAACAATGAGAAGTTGTAAAAAGCAGTGAGAGAGAAAAAAAAAAATGGAGAGATTCCTCCCTGACCCATTTTCTTGTTTCTGCAATGTCATGCTAGTCATTTCCTCAAATACGTAATTTACCAGCCTGCCATTATTTAATATGTGCATCATCAATTACACTGATACCTACACCCAGTTAGTGTTTCCCAAATTCTGTAACATTGGATCAAGAGGTAGCATGGATGACACTGAAAGGGTGCAAGCTCTGGAGATATGTTTCTATGTATGGTTTTAGAAGTAGTTAAGGGATATATTGCATGATGCATAATGCCAGATTCTATTATTCAAGCATAACTTTATCCATACTTGTTTGCATTTTTCTACTCCATAAATGTTCATTGCAAGCATATAGCCTATCCTTAGAATGTATTGAGTTTTTCCTATCAATAGAGAGTAATTATTTTCTAACATTTTGGACCCACTGTGATTGTATTATAGATATATAACAACACTGATCATACAATAGAACCACAAAGTATCCTTATCAAAATTATTATCAGACTATGTTCTTTATCTGTCTGCTTTGACTTTATATTTTTAACTCACAGAATGAACTGTTAGTTTTGATGTTTGGGTATCTCTCTAGGTAATTCTTCAGATCCAAATTTGAATTTGTCCTTTTCCCATTCAAAATTTATTTATTGAGTAAATACATAGAACATAGAATACTGAATAAATACATAGGAACATAGAAGGTGTTTTTAGTGGGGTAAGGGAGCAATAAATACCCTGTTCAAAAAAAAACTAGTGAAAATATTTCATCTGTATCACAGAATGTATGTTCATGAGAAATTAATTCATGTGCCCCAAAGTTTATTTAAAGTTTGAGACATTTGCCACAGTGTCCTATGTAGCAACACTGTCCCCATTTGTATTTCCTAAGACTCCTCTCCAGCTGCCCCAAATACTTCCAAGGACATTCTTTCATGTTTATGTTAAATAAAAGCTGTCATTTCCTTTTTTTTTTTTCCTACAAAGAGGATGCTTGCAAGCCAAACACTAGAGAGAAAAATACAGTGAAAACAATGAACGAAAATTTGAAAACTGTTACACAGGAAAGAAAGAATGCATAGAAAATAAAGATGATTTAATCTCCCTTTTTTTCTAGGAAGGCTGTAAAAGTGTGAAAATGAGCCTTATCTAACCACGTGTTATTTATACTTGCTCATAGATATATTAGCAGCAGAAAATACAAATGCATTGTTTTTCCTGAGTTTTTTAAAGGGATTTTTACTCACCGCAACTACAGTTGGATGAAACATGAAATAGCTACAGGCATTGCTGATACCTTAGACACTCTCCACGTATTCTCTATGGTGGATTAAACTGCAGTTATCCATTTTTTTTTTTCTTTTAAGAAAGAGATACTTTCAGTAGGAATGGAATGAAAATCATTATATGGCATTCTTTAACATTTTTTTCTATATGGAAGTACTCTAGATTTATTCTAGATAATGACAATAACACTCAAATCAGTTACTAGTAGTTTGTTTCCGAAGCAGTCGATGTGGATTACATCTCTCGGTGAGCTGTGTCCTTATGTGTTGCAGGTAGCAACTGCACAATCTTGATAAGAAGTCTAATCATCTTGAAAATAATTGAAAGTACAATAGTAATATTTCATCAGGGATTCTGATTACCACAAACATTTTATGATGGATTGAAAAACTACCTTACATTTCAAAAGTTCCATTTATATCTAGTAATCTTACTGCATTGATTAAATAGGAGCACACTGGTAAATGTGAACAAAAGAAACAAATAACTTTTCAAAAAGTTATTTTTGCCATAATATGTGTATAAACCTGAGAGCTGTACATTTCATTGGTTGACCTCTGACTTTCTAATGGCCAGTGTGTTTGTGTAGCTTTTATCCCCAATAATAAAGAAATTAAAAAAGCATTAAATAATTTATACCATTAACATGTTGATCAATTACTGAGGTTTCTCAATTGTATAAGCTCCATTATTTTGTGATATTAAGTGAGTAATATCATTATTTTGTGATATTAAGTGTTTTTAATTTAATTGTGCTATCAGTTGAAATACATTTTCTATATTCACAGTCATAAAAATGCAAAAATGTATATCTGTGAGATAAGGTGATAAGCAATAAAGTTTCACCAAAAAAAAACTGTAAAACTTTATGAAATTTACTTTTTGAGATATCATACTGCAATTGAAACCACACTGATTATGGCAATTATTGTAGTTCAGGGAACCATTCCTACTTCCAATGGGCCAACAAGGAATTGTCAATTGACAATTCCAATTGTCCCTTCACAGATATATGATCATAAGCAACTGATACCTTTCTCTAAAAAGTACAATAATTCTTATTAAAATAAGATATATATATATATAATATTTACTTCTTATTAACTTGATATTGTATTAGGTATCTATTAATGTGTAACATACTATCACAAAATTTAGCTGTTTAAAGCAACATACATCCATTATCTCAGAAGTTCTGTAGGTCAGGAATGCAGGCAGGCTTAGCTGGATCCATTGCTTTAAGGTTTCTTGCAGGTTGCAATTAAGGTTTCATCTGAGGAGTTGCTCAGTGGATGGTTGTTGGCAGGTTCCAGTTTCTTATGAGTTGTTGGACTGAGGTTTTCAGTTTCTCAATGGCTATTGACCCTCAGCCACAGTCAGTTCTTGGCCCCATGATCCTCCTCAACATGGCAGTGCATACATCAAGGCATGCACTCTGAGAAGGTAATAGTCTTCTAGCAAGATGTAGGTTACCATCTTTTGTAACTGAATCATGGGAATATACCTCTTCACCTTTCCTGTATTCTATTGGTTAGTAGCAAGTCGCTAGATCAGTGCACACGCAAGAAGATGGGATCACATAGGGTTTGCATACCAGGAGGAAGCTACCACTGCTGGGGGAACTCTCTTAAAAGTTCATTGTTAATAAAAATCTATTCTGAAAAATAGGAGACAATACTTGTTTAATAAATTTTCTAATAATCCTATTTTATTCTCTCCTTGTAACTCTGTTTTTTGATATGTTCTAAGTTATGAACAGTCTGTTGTTTGAAGACAACAAAATAAAGGCAAAAGAGAAGGACTTTCCTTTTTTTAATTTGAATTTTATTTTTTATAGAAACAGAATTTCCCTGTGTGGTCCAGGCTGGTCTGAAACCCTTGGTCTCAAGCCATCCTCCCACATCCCTAATTGTTGGTAGCACAGGCATGAGCCCCTACATCAGGCCAAGACTTTTAAAAATCCCAGTTTAACCAGTTAGAAGCGTATTATGTTAATCACATTACTGAATTTATCAACTTTGTTTGGTGTATCAATTAAAGGGATTAATCCTTAATATGACCTAGTCAGGGGCACCCTATGAGGGAAGAATAACAACATATTACCTTCCAGGAACTTATAGAGCAACTATCTATACAAGGATCTATGCTAAATCCTGGCTATGAAAAGGTAAGGAATAAATAGTCCTTTCCTCAAGCAACAACTCATATGGTATGAGAAACAACGTTTAAGCTATGCAGAAATGTGTTTGGCCTGTAATAACTGGTCAGCAAATGATGGTCCTAAAGAGGGATACTGTTCTTTTTCTGTTTTCTTTTTCTAAATACTGATCGCTGAACCTCACTACATATTGTACCTTGTAGCCTTCAGTGACTGCAAAGGAGCAATTGTTACAGTCTTAGAAGGACATCAATTAAGGGTGCAGCTTCCCTGCTTTCTCCAGCTCTAAGCTGTTTACATTTTTCTAACTTGGTCACATCTCCAAACTGTCTCCCCTGTCCCCTCAATGCACATAGGTACAAGGTACTTAAAATCTTCTTGAGGATTTGAACTGAGAAAAATAAAATCCTGAGAATGAGAATAATGCCAGGCAATATTTATTGATGTTAGTATGAAGATTTCACTAGAAATAAATTAAATCAATATATAATCTCTATATTATGATCATAATTCCATTTGGTAGAGCAGTTTAACATTGCCATTCAGAGGAAACCTAATGTTTTATTCATGTGTATTTTGAAATAGAGGCCAAACATTCATATTTATAATATGAAAAAAACATATTAATATTTAAATCTCTCTAAATTTAATCAAATACAATTAGCATAATGGAAGCAAAAATAAAGATGATCCTAGTCAATACAATTTTTAAATGTACTCTAAAATGACTGTTTATTGAAACTAAGAATAAAAATTAAGTGTATATTTAAGAAGCTATTTAATGTTATTTTCTATAGTCCAACACATGTATGTTTAGGACTCTTTGCCTCATTTTCCCACTTGGGTCATTAGAAATCTACTTCACAATATTTAAAAAATTCATTTAGCATTTGTGAAAGTACATTGCTAGGCAGTTGACATGTAACAATTGGCAATATAAGAAAGTTTATTTTGCAGAACCGTCTCAGGATAGAATTAGGCCCTCCAAGCAATGATCCACTAGCTAAATACCTGTTACGTATGAGTAATAATATGGAACATTTCTGGACCCAAGGTCTCCTTACCATATGCGAGGGAGGGATTTTTACTGTGTTTTCCTCCCTGCTTTTCTACTCTGGACCTTGGCTTGCACATTGTAATGGTGACCAGATGCTGTGGCGTGAATTCTGTGAATGGCAGGGGAAGACTTGGATGAACATCCAACAGGCAGCGAGCAGCACCATTAGTCATGCTGATGGGCGCCTAGTCATCGATGCGAAGCCAGCTAGCAGGGAGTTAGAAAACCATTGGCAATTGTGAGGATGACTGGAGTCAGGCTGGAAAAGGTGTACTAGAGAGAGATCTAAGAAGAAAGAGCAGAAATCAAAACATTGTGGGGAAGCTCGCACAGCCTTGCAGTGGTGGCGTACAATCCCCTGCATTCCTGTTGGTCTCTGCTCTAGAGTAGATAGTCCTTTTATATGCTTACACTGTCGTATTTTAAGGCATGGTTATTTTGATAGATAGTCCCACAGTTGTGCTGCCATCTGATGCAAGGTCATTGTCTTAACATAGTCTCATAGTGTCTTGTCAGAATCTCCTGCCGAAGTCTGTGGTCGAAGCTTTCTTGTCTTTTTTTCTCTCCCTTCCGAATTTTTGTTCTGTTTCGCAAGTCACCTCTTCAGCACATATTGGATTGTGTGGGGCTCTGTGAGGTTGTCCTCCAACTCATTTACCTAGACAGTTTCATCAGCCATTTCTTATCTACCATCCAATCTGTGCTTCTAACTCCCCTCCAACCCACCATTGTTCTACCAAGCCTCAAGGATGTTGACTGGAGGCATAGAAGGGGAAAAACCAACCAGTACCCAGTAGCCTGACCCTCTTTGATGACGGGCTTTCTGTTTCTTTCCCTGAGAGCCATTGTTCAGAATCCATAATCCTTTCCTCATTCCCAGTGGGGTGGGAATTCTCCTATATTTTATTCTTAGTTTTCTCTATACTGAAGTTTTGAGTAAAGATTTAGAAATTCAACAGCTACTGATTTTCAAACATTAATTCTGCAAATACACTGAAGAAAATACAATTTGAACCTCCGGACTATATAATCACAACTTTATTCCATCCACACCCTTGGAGCCTTATATACAAAGCCTCCAGCTCAAAGAATAATGTTAAGTTAATCAGGGTGCAGTTATGCATAATGTGTTATGGGAAATTTTTCAATGTACAAATGTTAATAACTTTGAAAATACAGCTTATTCATTTTATATTGCTAATATGTCTATTTCACCCTGTTGAAATTTAAGCTTTATTTAAACCAGTACTCTTGTGCTATTATATCCTCATTATATAGCAAAGCATCTGGTTCATGTGAAGTATTAAATAATTGTTCATTGAACAAATTAATTAAGTGATGGGATGATTAAAAATTTTTAAATGTCTTTTCACTGAAATATTAGGATGATGTAATTTTTACTACTACTTTATAATTTGAAACCTTTTGTTAAAAATTTCAGAATGTAAATAAATCAAGCCACTGAGGAACACTACATGTGTTGACAAACAGAGTAAGAAAAGTCACAAAGTCTGGTTTGGTTTGCCAGCAGAACCCGTTATTGTTCCCTATTCTTTCTCATTACCAGTGGTTTAAAATGGGATAATTCTGTTAGAAATATTTTTTTTCCTAAGAATATAGCTATACTGCTGTTTAAAAATATGGACAATAATCTTACATATACTAGTGTTTTTTTCTCCTAAGATTAATATTTCTAGCCAAGGATATTTCAGTAGCAAAGTCAGGATTTGAACATTGTCAGATAGCGTAAGATGTCTAGGTTGATGCTGTCAAATTGAACAAAAAATAGAGGTTCCGCTTTAAAATATACAATTATCTACATAGCCGTACTTAGTTAATATTTTTTAATCATCAGATAATCTTTCAGTTTTATATTAGGCTAGGAGATAAAATATTTAAAATATTAATAAAATACATATAAAATGGCACATATTTGCTTTTTCTTCAGTATTACAAAACTTTCATTGTCTGATCTGAGATAAAATGTCCTTCCTAGCTCTGTGATTAATACATCATTTAATTTTTTTTGAGAAATCATTAATTTGACTTTTTCAGATAAATTGAAAGTCATAAAACATGAATGGATAGCCCTGGACAATAAAGTGTATAATATAATACTTAAAATTCTAAGTCATGTGCTAAAATTTCTCTGGGATTTATAAAGGATTGTTAGAAAGCTTAGCACATAAGTCATAAAAATATTTTCCCTTATTTATAATTTATGTCAGACTTTCTGTGTGAATAAAATAGGAACAAAAGACACCTGATGATGTGTTTTTTAACTTTCCTTCTTATAAATAATGCAACTCTGTTAAGTTCATTTCTCTCTTTGGCTTTTCCCTAAAGTGTGCCTTTCCCTATTTTTGTTCTGTTCCATCAGGTGCTTGTAAATTTAAATCCCTTGGAAAGTAACTCTCCCACCCTTGTGCCTGTCTCCAAGGGAAAATGTAATCTTACTTCAGTCATCTAATTAGGACTAGGAGTCTCTGTGCTGCAGGCATCAGCATCCACATGAGTCTGATGAGCCTGTGTGCTGACATCAATGAACACTTTATTAAATTACACACTCCCCTAAGCAGGCCCAGGCTTTCAGAGCCCTCATATTTTATGCACTATTGCACTGGCTCCCTGTTTGCTGAAGCTGAGAGTGTCCAGGCCAAGCTGAGGAAATAAAGTTCTGATGAGGTTACAGAGATTGAAAAATATATATTTGGCATGCCATGAGGTGTTAGATTTACTCTGTTGTTTTGACAACTGATAACTAGCTAGGATCAAAGAAAAACAGGAAACAAAATGGAGCATTCAATTTAGGG